>CAJQZJ010032178.1:11372377-11436002 GCA_907164525.1 Lophiomys imhausi | reverse complement strand
AAAAAAAAAAAAAAAAAAAAAAAAAAAGGCAGGGGGCAGGGCTGAAACACTGTGAATGGAATAGAGGATACAGCCATTCGGCCTGGTTTTGCAGACCTCCAGGTGTAGAGAAGACGTGGAGCT
Organism: Lophiomys imhausi; assembly: GCA_907164525.1. Classification (NCBI taxonomy): domain Eukaryota; kingdom Metazoa; phylum Chordata; class Mammalia; order Rodentia; family Muridae; genus Lophiomys; species Lophiomys imhausi. The sequence continues at coordinate 11,435,879 of CAJQZJ010032178.1, read as the reverse complement.
AAGGTAAAATACAAGAGAATTGTGGTATTGGCCCATGCCTTTGACTTCAGCGGAGACGGGGGTGGGGGGTGGGGTGGGGTGGTGGAACACCGTAGAGTTGATGGTCTTATGTATTCTGGAGTGATACGGAGCAGGGTGGTGAGGGTGCATACTCTTGGTCCCACCATTCAAGAAGAGTACATCCTTGGTCCCAGCTCCCAGCACACTGGAGACAGAAATGGGCAGATCCCGGAGCTCAGGGTCAGCCTGATGCAGGGCAAACTCTAAATAGAGAAAGACTTCGATCCAGGAGTGGTGGAACACATCTCTGATCCCTTCAGATGGGAAACACAGGTCCCTGATCCCAATAATTAGAGTTCAGAGACACACACATGGTATTTGGAGGGACCTAGGTTTGGAGGCTACTTACAAAAGGCCTTCTCGATGCAGGCAGATTGTCCTTTGGGATCTCAAAATATATACACTAGAGCTGGTTTAGCTCCAAGGTGACAGAATGATTTCTTCTTTAACCCGGATTAAAGATAATGCTTTGTATGTTGTCGGAAGGGCAAATTTGCTTCAGGAGAAGTACTACCTAGCCCCCCCACCCACCCCCCCAAAAAAAAGTGGGCAATTGTCCTAGGGTTGGGATTGGGGCAGGGCTCTGTTCTTGTCGTTCCAGGAGAATCGATGCGTCCATTAGGGGAGCCCAGGGATGGCTGGACAGCGGAATCCTCAGCAGAGAGCAGAATCAGGCACCAAGGAGGACGAGTGACCCAGTTGATTCTGCCTGGCAGACTTCCTCAATAGCTGTCCCCATCGGGGGCCTGCAACCACCACAGCAATCCAATGTCACTGGGACCGCTCAGCTCTACACAATGACCCGGCAGGAACCTCAGTGAAGCCTGCAAGATCAGCTTCTGCCTACAAACCCCTTAGGTCATCTAAACAGCTGAGAACAGAAGGACTGAACATAAAAGGAGTGTACTAACATTTTTAATCATTTTTCCCATTTGGTTCGGGCCCCATACAGGTCTACTACGACCCAAATCAGCCGGAAGTCACTTTAAGAGAGCGACGTCCCATGCCCAGTGGATGGGGAAGGTGTTTCTCTGCCCTTCTTTTAGGTTATTTGAAGGATAACTGAAAACTCTGTTATGTAGGGGAAGAGACTACAAGCTGATAAATGATCCTGTCTTAGTGGGTTTTGGAGGTTAGCCCCAGGGAATTCCTACTTTTCCTTTTCTGTATCCTTCTTCCTCTCCTATGTAGGAGTGCATGGGCTTGAGAAAAATGAGATATAGACATAGCACAGGAAGGTCCAAGAAGAAGGGGCAGATTATTGAATATGCCCTTATACCTTTGTATATTGACACAAAATTAGTAGGTTATTTGGCTAAAGTGGTATTGACCATTGTTTATTGTGCAAAAATAAGATTGTATTGGATTACATCGGTATTGATCTTTGTATATTGATACAAAATTAAGATTATAGTTGGCCACAATGGTATTGACCCTTGCATATGGACGTAATATTAAGATTATATTGGGCTACATAGGCATTGATCTTGGTATATTGATACATAATTAAGAGTATATTTAACCACAATTGAATAGATCTTTGTATATTGATACAAATTTAAAGGTAACGCTTCCTAATGGTATCATACCTAGAGATACTTAAAAATAAAACGTGAAGCTCTGACCTCTTGATACCAACCGTCTAAAACGGTCTAGGATAGTTAAAACAAACTCCTAGTCATGCAAACATGTCACTTTGTCAGCTACTATGACAGTCTATCACAGATATTCTCTAAACTACCCAGTAATCAAGTTGCTAAGAGACAAGCAACATTTGTTTATCTAAATACAAGAGATGGATAGGGCATCTTCAAAAACCCCAAGAGATCTGCAGAATATTGCATTCAAAGATGTTATCTTAAATCAAGATTTCTTTTTTATATCGAGACATATCAGCGCCTTACAGCACCCCCTATTCTACTCCAAGTAGAAGATAAGCATCGAAGAACCTCCAAAGTAAGATGGTTGAATTAGTGGCAAGCCTTTCTCTTGGCATGAAAAAACCCCTTGCACCAACTGCAGACAGACTGCTGTACAAAAAGGACAAAACTTGGTAGCAGGGAATCAACAGCCTAACTCTGCCAAGACAGGGTAGGTAAGTCCTTCATAATCCCTGCTCTACAACAAATGTCTGTCAGAGAAACAGGACCCAAAGGCTGAAGACTGATGCAGGAATGTATGGAGAGAAAATGGGAACTGTCCAGGCAGTCACTGGTATGTCATTTCTTAGTTTTAGAAGCTGCAGGCCCTGCTCTTCCTATATAAGCAGATATATTTATCCCTCTCAGGTCTCTGAGGTGGTTGAAGAATAGACAGCTAGAGTCTCATAGTTAAATTTTGAATTGTTTAGGAATCAAGAGGGTGTTATAGATCTAAGAGGATACTCTTAAAAGTGGGTTGCAAGGTAGTATGAATGTTGAGTCACATATAGACCTTTAAACTCATGAAGTTGGTTAGATAGTAGAATGTTAAAGTCAGGGGCCAAATATGTATAAACTGGACATTGGGAAGGTATACTGGGCCATTTAACTCTCATAAATGTGGCATATTTATATCTGTTGTTTTGTATAGTATTTACTGTTATAAGAGAAGGAACCATCTGTTGGACTGAAAGGGGAAACTTCTGGGGGGAAGAGGGTGGAAGGGTGGGATAGGAAGGGGGAATAGGGAGGGGTTTGTTACTGAGATGTAGCTTGAAGAAAAAAAATAAAGTATTTAAAAAAAAAAGCCAATGCCCAAGCAAAAAAAAACACACACACACACACCATTGTCACGCACCTTTTCTTGTGATTGTGTGCCTACAATGAAAATCTTCCATGGTTTGAGAAAGACTTCCGAAGTTCCATCTGATGATATGTATGCAGGGCTGTGCCATTGCCTAATTAATAAAATGACCAAGTTGAGCTGATGACACAGCTAACAGAGTTTGAGAGCCAAGACTAAATCCAATTGGGTACCGGCTGGGGACAGTTCTTCATACTTGGCCTGTTTCAGCTTCTCCTGATATCTGAGAATATTTAAGGAATTCTGGGTCAAGTGGTTCTTTCCTTGATTCCAACCATGAAGGATGGGCTCTGAATCCTGGAATACTAGAATCCACTTTACCCTTTCCTGCTCCTGACAGTCATAGTTGTCCGGTGTTTCTCTGGCCAGAAGTCATCTCTTTTTAGGGGACCTTCCCTCATTTCAACTTTTGACCATGAAAGTTGTTCTTGCAATATGTATAAATCCTCATCAACAGGAAGTATATTCCAGTGGAGGTTTACGGCTCACACATGTTTGTTGTTTAATAGAAAACAGGAAGCTAAATACAAAAAGTGAGCAAAGAAATCACATACTGCTCTCTGTAATAAAATAAGTATTGCTTTTTCTTCTTCCTTTCCATTTATTGCCCTTTTCTCCTTGTTCTGCAAGATGACTTGAGATGTAAGGTAGATTGATTTGCATGGTGTTGCTGTTAAATCACCCATTCTGCCACCTAGAGTGTGCAAACCCTTCCCACATCGTTAATCTCAACTATGAGCTGATGGGAATTGGACTCTACAAACAGATTGTTTGCCAAAGGAGATGTCCCCAGGCAAATACTTAGAATACTTTTACCTAGCAAGACACGTTGTTGATTTTTTTTAAATAAACCAAATCAAAACAAAAGCAACAATCTGTTTTCCCCATAGACTGATAAAATGGCCCAGGATGTGCTGGAATTGAGATGAAAATAAATCACTCTGGACACGTTCACTACTTGCAAAATCAAACTAATAACAGTAGGAAAAATGCAAGAAAGCACAGGAAAAACTCAGTGATATATTGGTGTGCAGATATTCCTATCTAGAGTCCCATAAAACCAGTTGTGTGTAAATGCTTATCTTCACCTATTGCACTGTAAAATATCACAGTGGTCAATGGGATGGGCTCAGTAGCTGTGCACACTTGATGTGTAATTTCACCTTTCCCCATCACAACTTTAGCTTCTCCCTTTGTTTCTACAAGACTATATTTTCTCTTCTTTTGACTGGGGACAATAATAACACTTTCCTAGGAAGTGCTGTGAGCATTAATTAGATAACACAATTAGGGGTAGGAAATCACAGTGGACTCAGTAACTAGCACCCACAGTAAAACATTTTTATTATTACTACTAATATTTCTACCATATAAAATATGCTCCCTAACCTCTGTGGTCTCCAAAAAATATAGGATGGTATAGATATGGTCAATCTTTGGATATGGAGAGTATCATTTAGGATGTATATATATATATATATATATATATATATATATATATGTATACATATATATATGTATATATATATATATGCACACACACAAATATGTATTACAGAATGGCTACAAAGGGGATATGGAAGCTGCAGAGTTCAAAGAGGAGGCGGAAACAGAGATGGCATAGATGCATTGAATAAAAAAGAGTCACTGCAAGTGCCAGCACCCATACGAAGACTATTAAGAGAAAACCACAGGTGGCCTAGTCACCCAGCTAAGTAGCAGCCTAATTGTTCCTGAGCAAGTAAAGGACTCTTGTTTAGAAGCACTAAGCTTTGGTGTGGTTTTGTTATGCAGCAATAGCTAGCTGATACAGTTTTATACAATGTTCCTAAACAAATATCTTTCACTTAAACAATTTGAAGGCCTGGAGTCATGTTTGTATGCATTTCTTTATAGTACATATGCTTGATATTGGCACTAGACCTTCCTGTCTGCACTTGCCAAGTTGTTATTCAAATATAGAGTTTTTTTTTCTTGCAGGCAAGCTGCAGTGTGCAGAGAATAAACGATGTGATCTTAGGAAGAGCAATACAATTCTTTAATTCCCATTGACTAATTCTTGAAACTGAGTGAGAAAAAAACAAAACAAAACAAAACACTTCGCACTGATATTATCAAAGTAAAGTTAAATGTGAGTTTGGTTTATGATTCTGAAATACTATTTGTCACAGCACGGCACTTGAAGATCAGCATTTAAAGATCAGCAGCATGTGGAAACCTGGGTAAAGAATGACTCCATTGTGTTTGCTCTCAGGAAAGGACAATAATCTCTGCTCTACAAATGACCTGGAAACTTCAACCCGTAGGCTGATGGTGGAAACCTAGGCAACAACTCAATGATCCAAAATTCTTGCCAGTAGGAATGAAACCAATCAAGGGATGTGGAAGTGTAAAAATATTAAGGGGGTGGTAAATTTGAAAAGTGTGAGCCTTCTATTTAAAGTAGTTGTACTTTGGGGCAGTGAGATGGCTCACTGCATCAACGTGTTCAACCCCAGGCCTGATAGCTCCAGGACCCACACAGTGAAAGGATAGAGCCAACTCTTACACATTGTCCTCAGACCTCTCCCACTCTTTTGCATGTGCAGGCCCACACATGCTAATGAATGTGATTAAAAATAATAAGGGACAAAGTGGTACAAGTATAGTTTCACTTTCAAGTCAGAATAAAAGGAGAGAAGAAATGGGAGAAGGGAGAGAGGGGTGGATGGATGGAGGTAGGGAGGAAGAAAGAGAAAGAGGGAGGGAGGGGGGAGGGAAGGAAAAACTTACTCTAAATCATCAAACTGAAATCTTTTCATAAGAACAACCCAGAAGCCTCAAAGGCATTGCTAGTTAAAACAATAAATTTCCTTAAATCATAGCATAAGAAAAACCACTGAGAGAAGATGAGGAAGGTGTTTGTGAAAGATCTGGGAATACCTGTAAACCACACAACAGAGCACTTTTTTGGGATAATATGCATACATTATTTTTAATTTGTTATCTTCCTTTTTTCAGGACACTATAATAAATTTTATCCCCTCATTCAGTCGCTAATTCTTAGTAAAGCTCTCATCTTTTTCAGTGGAAATATTTTTATCTTTATTTTTCATTACCCATATGAACCGTTAGATGATAGTATACACATCACTAAATTCCTTGTTTGACATGACATCTATGATCTAGGTTCTCCCAACTCATGAGATTACTTCTCTCTTTCTAGAATGCATTTAATCATAAAGATACCTTTATTAATTCATTACTTAGCAGTTTCATACATGCATATTATACCCACAATCTTCTGTCCTTTATTACTCTTCTCTCATCCCCATTGTTTCTTTCCTTTCACACCGAGTCCCAATCCAACTTTCATGTCTCATTTTTGTTCTTTGACCACTGAGTTTAACTGGGTTTAACTACCCACTGGAGGATGAACAACTCACTAAAACCTATACCACTGAAGACAATGATTTCCTGTCTTCCATCAGCCATTGGCTGCTTTTAACTCTCCTGGACAAGGCCAGGCCCTGCAAGTCCCTCCCTCATTTACTTTTCAGTCCTATGTAGGCTCTACACCAACAACAGCAGCTATTGTGCGTGCTCAAGTGTCACAATGATACCATGCTCATGAGACAGTTCTTCACTGGACCCCTCCTTATTCTTTGCTTATTTTTTTTCTTTTTTTTAATAATTTATTTTTTATTTCTTCAAGTTACATCTCAATCACAATCCCCTCCCTACACTCCCTCCAGTCCCACCCTTCCACCCTCCTCCCGCTCAACCCCCATCAGCTTCCCTTCTTTTTTTTTTTTTTTTTTTTTTTTTTAGTTTAAGGTATTTCTTTTTCCCCCCAACAGCTCACCCTTTCAGTCCAAAAAATGGTTCTTTTTCTTATAACTATAAATACAATACAAAACAACAGAAATAAATAGGCCACGATTATAAGAGTTATATGGCTTAGCATACATTCCCAATGTCCAGTCCATATGTATTTGGCACCTGACTTTAGCATTCTACTATCTAACCATCTCCATGAGTTTAAAGTTCTATATCTAACTCAGCTTTCATACTAACTTGCCTCACAATTTTAAAAATATCTTCTTAGATCCAGAACACCCTCTTGATTCCTAAACAACTCAAAATTTAATTATGAGACTCTAGCTATCTATTCTTCAAACACCTCAGAGACCTGAGAGGGATAAATATATCTGATTTTATAGGAAGTACAGGGTCTGCAGCTTCCAAAACTAAGAAATGACATACCAGTGGCTGCCTGGACAGTTCCCATTTTCTCTCCATACATTACAGCATCGACCTTCAGTCATTTGGCCCCGTTTCTCTGACAGACATTGATTGTAGAGCAGGGGTTATGAAGGACTTACCTACCCTGTCTTGGCAGAGCTAGGCTGTCGACTTATCTGCTTCCAAGTTTTGTCCTTTTTGGACAGAAGTCTGTCTACAGTTGAAGCAAGGGGTTTTTCTTGCCAAGAGAAAGGCTTACCACCAATTCAATCATCTCCCACTGGAGATTCTTCGATGCTCATCTTCTACTTGGAGTAGAATAGGGGGTGCTGTCAGGAGCTGACATGTCTCGATATCAAAAAATCTTAAGTTAAGAAAACATCTTTGAATGCCATATTCTGCAGATCTCTTGAGGTTTTTGAAGATGCCCTATCTATCTCTTATATTTAGATAAGCAAATATTGCTTTTCTCTTAGCAATTTGATTTCTGAGTAGCTTAGAAAATAACTGTGATCTTAATTTTTTTTTTACTCCACCTTCCCTGGATATTCCCTGAGCTGTAGACATATTTTTGTGTTTTTATCTTAATGTCTTTATTTCCCTTCCAACCAACCAACCTGAGGTAGGAGAGAAATAAGGTAAGTAGGGACAGGGGCTGTAGACCTTTACAGATACACCTCCCAGGGGCGATCCCACTCCTCATAACCAGGATTCCAACATTCCAGCCAAACACCAACAGTGTACACAGCAAACCAGCAAACCAAGAAACACATCAACTATAAGAAATGCCAATGGCAGCAGTGGAGTTAGTGGTAACCCTAGCCACAGTGGTAGTGGCTACCCAGCTCTCTTATTGGCAGCAGCAGTGGTGGCAGCTGCTGAACTCCACTTGGGGAATTCATTCTCTCAGCCAGACCTGGGCTGCAATCAACTTCAGCTATGGCAGCAGCAAGTCTTGGCAACAAAAAGTCTTGAAACGTTGTGTGGAGTATTTCTAAGTAAAGCAAAGTGATAAGAAGCAGAGCTAAGCAAAATCAATGCCTCTCTGTTTGGGGGCAGTTCTCATATTCTCTCAGAGTCTGCACAAGGATGCTTTCAGCTGGCAAACATCATGCTCCCCTCAACACACAAGGCAGTTTCCAGCTGGAAAAGCATCATGTGCTCTTTCACGAGTTTGTTTTTAGCAGTGGATCAAACACTTCCACATCACACACTTGGGACCAAAACAAAAAAAACACATTCATTTAACACAATCAAGTTTTTAAAGAAACCAAAAAGTCCACTACACTGACCCCTGGAGAGAGTGATATGGTAGCCACAGTTAACTATGAGCACTCAACAGTCAGTTGTTTTCAGCATCTTGACCATCCATGAGTATCTACATAAACCACTATTGCAAAGAGAAGCATCTTAGAGCATGACTGACAACAGCACTAGTCTATGAGTATTTTAAATCCAATATCTATGAGACAATTTGACAACATGCTTTTCAACAAAACTAAAGTAGTACTTTCATCTGTAGAGCCAACAACTACCCCAGATGTGAACCTTAGGCAAGGTGTGAACCAAACAAGAACGCTTTCCTATAAAGACAGCTTCAAATCCAAGAAGAAATCAGCTGGGTACCCAACCACTGTCATGCCACTATTGGACCAGTATCTTTAATCAGTTTCTAGTGCAGCATGAAAAATCTACAGTTGGAGAAGACCATTGCTGACTTTTCTCTCCTAGATGCATGCCTCAAACCTTCTGGTGCTATGAAAGTTAGCTTGAAGAAGAAAGTTTCCAGCTCAATTCCAGGGTGGCTTCCCTGTGTTCTGCAACCAAAGTGTATGAGATGTGCTTCTTCCTACAAAGAGACATGCACATCCATGTTCACTGATGATCTGTTCACAATATCCAGGAAATAAAATCAGCCTAGATGTCCATCGACAGATAAATAAATAACAAATATACAATGCATCTTTCTTCACCCTAAAAAATGGAATTATGAAATTTTCAGAAAAAAGTGAATGGAACAGTAAAAATTATATTGGACATGGCAATTCAAACTGAGAAAGGCAAATGTCATTTGTTCTTCATATATGTAAAGAGTACCCTCAAAGTTTTAGACTGGTCTGCTTAAATTGGAATATCAATGTTTCTCTTTTTTGTACCTCAAACTTCATAAATCCAAAATTTGGTTCTGTTGTGCAACCTGTTTCTTATTTCATACTATCTCTGATGTCATTCATATAGCCAACAGGTTAATTATTCCATCTGTGCCTACACTCTTTGAACTGGGCATGCACATCACTTTCCACAACTTCCCAACCTATTCTTTCCCTCAATGGATGAGATGATGACCTTCCCATGTTGAGGGCACTTGAATTTCCATTGATAATCTCTTCTGGAAACACCTTCATACATACAGCCAGAGATAGCATTTCATAACATACTTTGCATTCTGTGACCTATGTGAATTGACACATAAATTTAACTATCTTCAAGACCTATTAGCAATATAAACTTATTTTTTATGTTTTTTCATTACCTCAGGTTACATCTCCATCACAGTGCCCTCTTTCCACCTCTCTCAGTCCCACCCTTCCATCCTTTACCCCCTCTCCCTTCCATGCCACTCCACTGGAGTGGAGTGTCCCTATATATCAGTCCCCCTGCTCCAGTTCAGCAGTCATATAAGGTCCAAGAGATTCCTCATACACTGGGGGCCTACAAGACAGAACCACTAGGGCAAAGTGTCTCATTAACAGGTAACAAAGTCTATGTTCCTGTTCCCTTTGGTGCATTGGTTGTAGCACACATATCCTGTACTGTATGTCTAAAATCCAATTTTAAGTGAATAGATGTGATGTGCATCCTTCTGAGTCTGGGTTAGCTCACTCAGGACAAGCTTCTCTAGTTCCATCCATTTGGCTGCAAATTGCATGATTTCACTGTTTCTGATGGTTGATGTACCTATGTTCCATTGTGTAGATGACAAAGTCATCTATATTGGAGCAGGAAATGTATAAAATGTCTAAAAGTGTTCAATACTTGAAATTGGAAATTGAAGCAATAAAGAAAACACAAGCAGAAATAGTCCTGGAGGTGAGGTGGAAAACCAAGGTAAGAGAACAGGAATTTCAGACATGAGTATCAAAAATAGGATATAAGAGATGGAAGACAGAATCACAGGCATGGAAGATTCAATTGAAGAAATCAGTAAAACAACAAAAGAAAACGAAAAATCTAAAAAAGTTCTCATCCACAATATCCAAGAAATCAAGGACTCAATGAAAAGACAGAACCTAAGAATTATTAGCATAGAGGAAAGAGAAGACTCGTAACTCCAAGGTCTAGGAAACATCTTCAACAAAATCATAGAAGAAAACTTGCCAAACCTAAAGAAAGAGAGGCTAGTAAAAGTTCAAGAACTTAGCATACAGAACTCCAAACAAACTAGACCAGAAAAAAATTCCTCTTGTGTTGAGGGAAGGTGTAACCGAACTTTTAAATTATTATTTAACACTTATTTATTTATTACTAAATTCACTTATAACAAACACCAACAATTTCTTAACTACTAATCCTATAAACTCTTACAACCCCTTTAACCTATCCACTAAACCTATTGATAATTATAACAACTACTTTCATAACCTTTTAGAAAGATACAGTCTCTGGGGCAGGTCCTCAGTCGTCAGGAACACAGTCTTTGTTGTAGATTCTTTAACGCACTTAGCAGTCCTTTTTCTGGATCTCTCAGATGCAGGTTCGTCAGGGTAAGTTGGTTATTGCAGTCTCACCTTAAATAAGGCTTCATGCTTTCTTCTCTGTGGGAGACCCCAGCCGTCTGTAGGCCAACTTACTTCTTTTGAATCAGGAACTCAGCTGCTATGCCTCAGTCCTTAAGCCAGGCACAGTTTCCCCTCAGACAAATCAAACCCCTCCAGGCAAAAGCTGAGCCACAGGGTCCAGTCCTTGGCCTTTTGGTGTCTTGCTCAGGCTTTCTTTGCTCACCGGCTTCTTTCTGCTTCAGGGAGAGAGCTGGCCATCAATGACCAGCCCTTTTTTTAATAGGAAGGACTCTTGGAGCTCTCTAACATCAGGGGCCTCTTCCCTCTCTGGGCTCCATACACTGTCCTTAAATAGGAGGAACTCTGTTTCAGCTTAATTTGGGCTCCACCCACTTAGCAGCTGAAAACAATGTCAGGCCAGATACTTTGTTTCTTCAAGTCTATTGAGTCTCTCCTGTTTTTCCTGACTTCAACCTTGTTTTTCAGTCTATTAAGTCTTTCCTGTTTTTGCTGACTTCATGCTGATAATGCTCTTCAGGCCCCGAATTAAGAGACAGTATCAGAAACTCCTAAATATTTTCTATATCTAATTTATCTAACCCCTAGGAAGGTCTAATAACATTGTTTCTGATAGGTTGAATTCAATGTTGAGATCTGGTTACTGCCCCTTCTGAGGCATTCTCTTGATTGGTTAGTAAAAGTCACTTATGGCCATTTAACTGGGCAGAAAGAGTATAGGAAGGTGGGACTTGCTGAGATTAGAACAGGAACCCTGGGCACACACAGAAATTCTCCCACTTCTCCCCAGGAAGCCACAGAAGGAGACAGACCTCTGGAGAAGGCTGGAAGGTAATCGCAGGCATATGGCGGTTTGGGATTATGTGATTCGAGTTAACTTAGTGTAGCTAATTGAGAGTCTGCCCAGCTAAGGGCTAAGCATTAAAACATTAGAAGGTCTTGGTGTATTTAATTATTGGGGAAAAGACTGTGGTGGCTTATAGGCCCTCAATCTAAGAAGTCCCGGGCCTTAGGACTTCTGGACTCCCCTAGAGCCCAGGTGAATCTCCCGCCAATCTGCCGGTAGTTCTACTGGCCTAATATAACAACTTATATTAATTTAGTTTAGGTTAAAGGTGGCATAGGCCACACTTGGTCCTGGGGCTCTTTCTCCAGGATAAGTTAGGCAATCGGTTAAGGCATGTGGGCCAGGCCACCCGATCCTCTGCCAAGCTACTGGCTATTCCACCAGCCTAATATTACAGTTTATAATTACTAATAACTACAATAATTAGTTAATTTGCAGTTTCACTCTTGCCACATAATAATTGAAACTCCAAATGTATAGAACAAAAAAGAATATTAAAAGTCATAAGAGAAAAAGGTCAAGTAACGTATAATGGCAGACCCATCAAAATTATATCTGACTCCTCCTCAGAAACTGTAAAAGTCAGAAGGGCTTGGACAGATGTCCTACCGGCACTAAGAGAATATAGGTGAACAAAAGAGTGTCAGCTCAGACTACTATATCCAGCAAAACTTCCTATCAACATAGACTGAGAAAAAAAAAGATATTCCATGCCAAAACCAAATTTAAACAGTATCTATTGACAAACCCAGCTCTACAGAAGATGCTGGAAGGAAAATTCCAACACAGAAAAGATATGTACACCCAAGAAAACAGAGGAACCAAAAAACTCCACTGTGGCTAAACCAAAAGAAACATACAACCACCACCTACATCAAAATAACAGGAAACAACAACCTTTGGTCATTAATATCCTTGAATATCAATGGACTCAACTCCCCAATTAAAAGACACAGGCTTACAGAATGGATCCATAAACAAGATCCATCATTTTGCTGTATATAAGAAACACATCTCAAGGGATCCAAGATGGCGGCAGCCTTTTGGATGCATTTTGAATGTGGAGAAAACAGCCATAAAGCCACAGGGTTATAAGACGCTGTAGTCTTTTGAGTGACTCAAACGCACTGGGTTTCACCCAGCTACCCAGAGATTATTAAAAGTCCCTGGGCAGGACTCTCAGCAAAACAGACCAGCAGAAGCCTCTGAATCCATGAATCAGGAATCATTACCAGAAGCGCCTCAAGGTAAGAGCTACTCAGTTACCCAGCAGGCAGACCCAAACTCCATACAGGATTACTCACAAGCCTCCTGAGTCCTCAGGATTCCACGCAGGCATCCCGGCTATTTAACGAAGGGTCCCAGACCCGGGAGAAAACGGAATACACTCTTTTTTTTTTTAATAATTTATTTTTTATTTCTTCAAGTTACATCTCAATCACAATCCCCTCCCTACTCTCCCCTCCAGTCCCACCCTTCCACTCTCCTCCCCCTCACCCCCCCCCCCCCTCTCCCTTTTTTTTTTTTTTTTTTTAGTTTAAGGTATTTTTTTCCCCCCCCCAACAGCTCTCCCTTTCAGTCCAAATAATGGTTCTTTTTCTTATAACTATAAATAAAATACAAAACAACAGAAATAAATAGGCCACGATTATAAGAGTTATATGGCTTAGCATACATTCCCAATGTCCAGTCCATATGTATTTGGCACCTGACTTTAACATTCTACTATCTAACCATCTCCATGAGTTTAAAGTTCTATATCTAACTGAGCTTTCATACTAACTTGCCTCATAATTTTAAAAATATCTTCTTAGATACAGAACACCCTCTTGATTACTAAACAACTCAAAATTTAACTATGAGACTCTAGCTATCTATTCTTCAACCACCTCAGAGACCTGAGAGGGATAAATATATCTGATTATATAGGAAGTGCAGGGCCTGCAGCTTCCAAAACTAAAAAATGACATACCAGTGGCTGCCTGGACAGTTCCCATTTTCTCTCCATACATTACAGCATCAATCTTCAGCCATTTGGCCCCATTTCTCTGACAGACATTGGTTGTAGAGCAGGAATTATGAAGGACTTACCTACCCTGTCTTGGCAGAGCTAGGCTGTCGACTTATCTGCTTCCAAGTTTTGTCCTTTTTGGACAGAAGTCTGTCTACAGTTGAAGCAAGTGGTTTTTCTTGCCAAGAGAATGGCTTACCACCAATTCAATCATCTCCCACTGGAGATTCTTCGATGCTCATCTTCTACTTGGAGTAATATAGGGGGTGCTGTCAGGAGCTGACATGTCTCGATATGAAAAAATCTTAAGTTAAGAAAACATCTTTGAATGCCATATTCTGCAGATCTCTTGAGGTTTTTGAAGATGCCCTATCTATCTCTTATATTTAGATAAGCAAATATTGCTTGTCTCTTAGCAACTTGATTTCTGAGTAGCTTAGAAAATAACTGTGATAGACTGTCATAGTAACTAACAAAATGACACGTTTTCATGACTATTAGTTTCCGTTTCTTAATTATCCTAAACAGTTTATGTCGGTTGGTAGCGAGAGGTCAAAACTTGACATTTCATTTTTAAGTATTACTACGAACAATACCTTTAAGAAGCGTTACCCTTAATTTTGTATCAATATACAAAGATCAATACCAATGTGGCCAAATATAATCTTAATTTTGTATCAATATACAAAGATCAATACCGATGTAGACCAATACAATCTTAATTTTACATTAATATACAAGGGTTAATACCATTGTGGCCAAATATAATCTTAATTTTGTATCAATATACAAAGATCAATACCGATGTAGCCCTATACAATCTTAATTTTGCATTAATATACAATGATCAATACCAATTTAGCCAAATATAATATTAATTTTGTATCAGTATACAAAGGTATAAGGCTATATTCAATAATCTGTCCTTTTTTCTTGTTCTTTCCTATACTATGTCTATGTCCCATTTTTCTCAAATCTGTTCACTCCTATATAGGAGAGAAGGGAGGATACAGAAAAGCAAAAGAGAGAAGTCCCTGGATCTAACCTCCAAAACCCATTTAACAAGACCATTTAACAGCTTGTAGTCTTTTCCCCTAAATAACAAAATTTTCTATTATTTATCAAATAACCAAAGGGGGAGAACACCCTCCCCACCTTCTGGGGATGGGACGTTGTTCTCTTAAAATGACTTCCTGCTGATTTGGGACGTAGTAAACCTGTTTGGGGCCCAAATAAGAATGGAAAAATGGTTAAAAATGTTAATAGAATCATTTGATGTTCAGTCCCTTTGTGCTCAGCTATTTAGATGTCCTACGAAGTTCATAGACAGAAGCTGATCTTCAGAACTTTACTGAAGATTCGGCTGGAGTAGTCTGTGGAGCTGAACGATCTTAGCGATTTTGAGTTGTTGTGGTTATAGACTTTTGAGGAAACTGCTATTGAAGAAGTCTGCAAGGCTGGATCATCTGGGCCACTCGTCTTCTTTGGTGTCTGATCTGTTTTCTGCTGAGGTTTCCGTTGTCCAGTTGTCCCTGGATTCCTTGAATGGATGCTTTAAATCTCCTGGAAAGATAACAACAGAGCCCTGCCCTAATCCTAACTCTGGGACAATTACCTTTTTTTTTGGGGGGGGAGGTCAGGTAATATTTTTCCTTGAGCAAATTTGTTTTTTTTTGATAATATATAAAGTATTACCTTTCAATCCAGATTAAAGAAGAAATTATTTTGATATTTTGGAGCTAAACAAACCTTTAGTGTATATATTTTGAGATCTCAAAGGACAATTTGTTTAAATTGCAGCCTGCCTTTTATAAGTAGCTTTTAAACTTAAATCTTTCCAAATCCTATGTGCCTGTCTCTGCATTCTAAGTTTTGGGATCAAAGACTTGTGGCTTCCAACTGATGGGATTAAAGATGTGCTCCTCCAATCCTGGATCAAAGTTTTTCTCTGTTTAGAGCTTGTTTTGTATCAGGTGGCCTTGAGCTCTGAGATCTGCCTGTTTCTGTCTCTAGTGTGTTGGGATTAAGGGTGTATTCTTCCCCAATGATGTGACTAAGGGTGTGCACCATCACCACCCTGTTTCTTGTAACTCTAGAATTTGCGAAACCACAGCACAATGGCAGGCAGGGTGGCGCAGCATCCTGTAGGTCCCGTCTACAGTGGGGTCCATATTGGGACTGCCCAGGCAGGATCACAGTTGCATTTCGGAAAACTCAAGCAAATTTGTGCTTTCCCCAGAGGGGCATTGGACATACATACAGGCCCCCTCCATTGGATTTACGGACACAGAGCAAAAACACTGCAGCTTGTCTGAGCAGCAGGATACACTTCCGGCAGAGCTGAAGTGTACCGGAATTTGGAAAACAGTGGCCCCAAATTGCCAGTCTCCAAAGCCAGCTCCATACAGACATAGGTGTAGCTGTGAGAGTGCCAGAAAGGCAGGCAGCCTGGTTGGAAGGCAGATCTGGTCTCCACAGGGTCCAAGCCCTGGGCAAACTGTGGGGTTATTTTAGACTCCTTTGTGAGTTCTGGCCCTTCCGGCAGAAAATCAGAGCTTAATCATATTTAGTACCACTTCTGGATCAGTGAAGTTTTGGCCTGGGGGACACTGCTGAGGGACTGACATTAAGGGTGTGGAGTCGGGTCCTTTCAAGATTCCAGCGAGCAGCCTTAACACCCAAACTTGGGACCTCCAGAACTCACAGAATCTGTGCCTGGGCAAACAGGACCACACCAGCAGAGCTGCTGCAGGCGGAATACTCAGTGTGCAACATAGAGAGCCCTGATTTGTGAGCAGTGAAACAACCCTAGGCCATTCCTCCTTGCCTGGGGGTGGGCTGCACCATCTCACAGTGATTCTGGCTAATAGATGCACATTGACCCTGAGAACCCCTGAGAACAGCTGGAGAGGACCACAAATACAGACCCGACATGTAAGCTTCAGGGGAGCTACAACCCCACCCAACAGTCTGTGGCCTACCAACCTGCACTGTTAACTATAAGAAGACCAGTTAGATCCCAGAAACCAACAAGAACACATCCCACCACATCCTCTCACCTGAGTCACCAGTTGAAACAAAACAGGAAGGGGTGAGCTCTGGGAGACACACTGAGAACCTCCACACAAGGCTCCATCCAGCCAGTGGAAAGCAACAGATCACCAAGCGATATGACTGCTACACCAAAGCACCCACCTTGGAACCAAACCCAGAAGGCACCAGGAACAAAGAGCTAAAAGCAACCATATGGCTAAAGGTCAGCGAAAAAATAGAAACAACAGAAGTCAGGGAGATATGACTCCAACAAAATACAACTATGCTAGTACAGCAAGCCCTGACCACTTCGCCACAGCTGAAACACATGAAAATGATGACAATTCTACATTAAGGAAAGTTATAGAGACCTTTCCAGAAGAATTTTTTTCTTTTTTTTTTAAATACTTAATTTTTTTTCTTCAAGTTACATCTCAGTCACAAACCCCTCCCTATTCCCCCTTCCTATCCCACCCTTCCACCCTCTTCTCCCCAGAAGTTTCCCCTCAAGAAGAATTTAAATCTATGAAGGAATTCAAAGAATCCACAATTTCAAAAGTGAAAGCAATGGATAATACCATAAGAGAGCTCCAAGCCAAAGTGGCTCAACTTGAACAGGAAAAAGACAGGACAATGAAAGATTTCCAGGCAAAGAAAAGCAAATTGAAGCAGGAAATGTACAAAACAAATAAAATCATTCAAGACACAAAAATGGAAATGGAAACAATAAAGAAAACACAGTCAGAGTTAAGAGTGGAAGTGGAGAATTAAGGGGAGAGAACAGGAACAGACATTAATATTAAAAACAGGATACAAGAGATGGAAGACAGGATCTCAGGCATGGAGATTCAATGGAAGAAATCAGTACAACATCCAAAGAAAATGAGAAAGCCAAAAAGGTCTCACCCATAACATCCAAGAATTAAAAGACTCAATGAAAAAACAGAACCTAAGAATTATAGGCATAGAAGAAAGAGAAGACACCCGACTACAAGGTCCATGATCTTCAACAAAATCATAGAAGAAAAACATCCCAAACCTAATGAAAGAGAGGCCAATAAAAATCCAAGAGGCTTACAGAACACCAAATAGATTAGATCAGAAAAGAAACTCCTCTCACCACAAAATAATTGAAACTCCAACTGTACAGAACAAAGAAAGAATATTAAAAGCTGTAAGAGAAAAAGGTCAAGTAACATATAATGGTAGACCTATCAGAATTACACCTGACTTCTCCTCAGAAACTTTAAAGGCCAGAAAGGCCTGCACAGATGTCCTACAAGCCTTGAGAGAACATAGGTGCCCAGCCAGACTACTATACCCAGCAAAACTCTCTATCAACATAGATGGAGAAAACAAGATATTCCATGACAAAATCAAATTTAAACAATATCTTCCCATAAACACAGCCCTACAGAAGATCCTAGAAGGAAAATTCCAACCCAGAGAAGATAATTACACCCAAGAAAACAGAGGAAATAGAAAACTCCTTGGTAACTAAACCAAAAGAAATACAGGACAATCACCTATACCAAAATAATGGGTCTTGTTCATGGATCCAATCTGTAAGTCTATGTCTTTTTATTGGGGAGTTGAGTCCATTGATGTTGATGGATATTAGTGACCAGGGGTTGTTATTTCCCATTATTTTGGTGCATTCAAGACACACATCTCACAACAAAGATAGACACTATCTCAGAGTAAAAGGCTTGGAAAAGGTTTTCCAAACAAATGGACCCAGGAAGCAAGCTGGAGTAGCCATCCTAATATCAAACAAAATAGACTTCCAACAGAAGTTAATAAAAAAAGACAGAGAAGGGCATTACACACTTGTTGAAGGAAATATTCATCAGGAGGACATCTCAATATTGAACATCTATGCCCCAAATACAAAGACACCTACATTTGTTAAAGAAACGCTTCTAAAACTTAAATCACACATCGATCCCCACACATTAGTAGTGGGAGACTTCAACACCCCACTCACAATAAGGGATAGGTCATCAAGACAGAAGCCAAACAGAGAAATATTGAGTCTATCAGAGATCATGAACCAAATGGATCTAACAGATACCTACAGAATGTTTCACCCAAACAAAAAAGAATACACATTCTTCTAAGCAGCACTCAGAACCTTCTCCAAAATCGACCATATAGTTGGGCACAAAGATAGCCTCAACAGACACAAGAAAATTGAAATAACCACTTGTATCTTATCAGAATACCATGGAATAAAGGTAGACTTCAACAGCAAAAGAATCAACAGAAAGCCTACACACACATGGAAATTGAACAACTCTTTAATAGATGACTACTGGATCAGGGAAGAAATAAAGGAGGAAATCAAAGACTTCTTAAAATCCAACGAAAATGAAGGCACAACATACCCAAACCTATGGGACACAATGAAAGTTGTGCTATGAGGAAAGTTCATAGCACTAAGTGCCTTCAAAAAGAAAATTGTGACAGCTCATATTAGTGAACTAACAGCTAAAAAGGGTGAATTGGAAAAAAAGAAGCAAACACTCCCAAGAGGAGCAGAAGGCAGGAAATCATCCAACTTAGGGGTGAAATCAACAACTTAGAAACAAAAAGAACGATACAAATAATCAATGAAACCAAGAGTTGTTTCTTTGAGAAAATCAACAAAATAGACAGACCCTTAGCCAAATTAACTAAAAGGCAGAGGGAAAAAACCCAAATCAAAAAAATAAGAAATGAAAAGGGAGAAATAACAACAGACATTGAGGAAATCCAGAGAATATTGAGGTCCTACTTTAAAAATCTATACTCTACCAAATTTGAAAACTTAAGCAAAATGGACAATTTTCTTCATAGATTCGACCTACCAAACCTAAATCTAGATCAGGTTAACAGATTAAACAATCCTATAACCCCTAAGGAAATAGAAACAGTCATTAAAAATCTCCCAACTAAAAAAAGCCCAGGGCCAGATGATTTTAGCACAGAATTCTATGAGACCTCAAAGAAGAGCTAACACCAATACTCTTCAAACTCTTTCAACAAATAGAATCAGAAAGAACACCACCAAACTCATTCTATTAGGCCAAAGTCACCCTGATTCCTAAACCACACAAAGACCCAACAAAGAAAGAGAACTTCAGACCAATCTCCCTCATGAACATAGATGCAAAAATACTTAATAAAATACTAGCAAACCGAATTCAGGAACACATCAAAAGTATCATACACCATGATCAAGTAGGTTTCATCCCAGGAATGCAGGGATAGTTCAACATACAAAAGTCTATCAACGTAATTCACCATATAAACAAGATGAAAGAAAAAAACCACATGATATTCTTGCTAGATGGGGAAAAAGCATTTGACAAAATGCAACACCCCTTCATGATAAAGGTTCTGGAGAGAACGGGCATAGAAGTTCTGTACCTAGAAATAATAAAGGCAATATAGAGCAATCCAGTGGCCAACATCAAATTAAATGGAGAGAAGCTTGAAGCATTTCTTCTAAACTCAGGGATAAGACAAGGATGCCCACTTTCACCATATCTCCTACTTGAAGTTCTTGCTAAAGCCATAAGACAACTAAAGGAGATCAAGGGGATACAAATGGGAAATGAAGAATTCAAATTATCCCTATTTTCAGACTATATGATAGTATACATAAGCGACCCCAAAAATTCCACCAGAGAACTCTTACAGCTGATAAACACCTTCAGCAAGGTGGCTGGATACAAAATTAATTCAAAAAAATCAGAATCCCTTCTTTATACAACAAAAAAAATGGGCTGAGAAAGAAATAAGGGAAACACCTCCCTTCACAATAGCCACAAACAATATAAAATACCTGGGTGTAACTCTATCCAAGCAATTAAAGGACCTGTACAACAAGAACTTCAAGCCCGTGTAGAAAGAAATCGAAGAGGCTTTTAGAAGATGGAAAGATATTCCATGCTCATGGATAGGTAGGATCAACCTAATAAAATGGCCATCCTACCAAAAGCAATCTATAGATTCAATGCAATTCCTATCAAAATACCAACACAATTCTTTATAGACCTAGAAAAAGCTATTCCCAATTTCATATGGAACAACAAAAAACCCAGAATAGCTAAATCAATCTTCTACAATTAAAAAAAAAAAAAAAACCATTTGGAGGTATCACCATCCCAGATTTCAAGCTGTACTACAGAGCAATAGTAGTAAAAACAGCATGGTACTGGTATAGAAACAGACCAGTAGATCAATGGAATCGAATTGAAGACCCAGAAATGGACCCAGTGCCTCTGACCACCTAATTTGACAAAGAAGCCAAAACCGCACAATGGAAGAAGGACAGCATCTTCAACAAATAGGGCTGGTCTAACTGGATGTCCACTTGTAAAAGAATGAAATTAGACCCATGCTTATCACCTTGTACAAAACTTAAGTCCAAGTGGATCAAAGACCTTAACATAATCCCAGTCACACTAAATCTACTAGAAGAGAAAGTGGGAAACACCCTCGAAATCATTGACACAGGTAACAACTTCCTGAACAGAACACCAACAGCTCAGGACCTAAGAACAACATTTAATAAATGGGACCTCATGAAATTGAAAAGCTTCTGTAAGGCAAAGGATAGTCATTTGAACAAAATGGCAGCCTACAGACTGGAAAAAAACCTTCATCAACCCCACATCTAATAAATGGCTAGTATCCAAAATTTACAAAGAACTCAAGAAATTAAATGCCAAGAAACCAAATAATCCAATTAAAAAATGGGGGAAAGAGCTAAACAGAGAATTCACAAAGGAGGAACTCCTAAAGGCCAAGAGACACTTGAAGAAATGCTCAGCATCCTTTAACATCAGAGAAATGCAACTCAAGATGACTCTGAGATTCCATCTCATGCCTGTCAGAATGGCTAAGATCAAAAGCTCAAATGACAGCGCATGCTGGCGAGGGTGTGGAGAAAAGGGAACCCTCCTCCATTGCTGGTGGGAGGGTAGGCTTGTGCAACCACTATGGAGGTCAGTCTGGCGATATCTTAGGAAACATGGAATAGCTTTGCCTCAGGACCCAGCCATACCACTTCTGGGTATTCACCCAAATGACTCCTCACTGAATCACAAGGAAGTTTCCTCATCTATTTTCATAGCAGCTTTATTTGCAATAGCTAGAAACTGGAAACAACCCAGATGTCCCTCAACAGAAGAATGGATTAAAAACTGTAGTACTTCTACACAATGGAATATTACTCAGCTATCAGAAACAATGAAATTATGCAATCTGCAGCCAAATGGATGGAACTAGAGAAGCTCATCCTGAGTGAGCTAACCCAGACTCAGAAGGATGCACATGGCATCTATTCACTTATAGTCAGATTTTAGCTATATAATACAGGATATCTATACTACAACCAACGCACCAAATGGAACATGGACATAGAATTTTTTGTTTGGTTGGTTGTTTTTTTTTTTTAGTTTTCTCTCCCTGGCAATGAGACCCTTTTCACTGGTGGTACTTCCTTGTAGGCCCCCAGTATATGAGGAGGCTTTTGGCCTTCATATGACTTCTGAACCAGGGCAGGGGACTGTTATGTAGGGACACTCCACTCCAGAGGAGTGGGATGGAAGTGTTAGGGGGTAAAGGGTGGGAGGGGGGAGCTGGGAAGGGAGGAAAGAGGGCAATATGATGGAGATGTAACCTGAAGCAACAAATAAATAAATTTAAAAAAAAAGAAACACATCTTACTAAAAAACATAGACTCTACCTCAGAGTAAAGGGCTGGGAAAAGGCTTTCCAAGCAAACAGTCCCAGGAAGCAAGCTGGAGTAGCCATCCGAATAACAAATAAAATAGACTTTTAACTGAAGTTAATCCAGAAAAAAAAACAGGGAAGGACACTACGTACACATTAAAGGAAAAATTAATCAACATGACATCTCAATACTGCATATCTATGCCTCAAATACAAGGCACCTATATTTATAAAAGAATCTCTTCTAAAGCTTAAACTACGCATAGATTCCCACACATTAATAGTGGGAGATTTCAACACCCCACTCACAACAATGAACAGATCATTGAGACAGAAACCAAACAGAGAAATAATTAGACTAACAGAGGTCATGAACCAAAATGACCTAACAGATATCTACAGAAAATTTCACCAAAACACAAAAGAATACACTTTTTTTTTTCAGCACCTCACAGAACCTTCTCCAAAATTGACAATATAGTCAGACACAAAGCAAGCCTCAACAGACACAAGAAAATTGAAATAACCCCTTGTACCTTATCAGACCACCATGGATTAAAACTGGACTTCAGCAATAATAGAAATAACAAAAAGCCTACACATTCATGGAAACTGAACAATTCTCTAGTCAAAGACCACTGGGTCATAGAACAAATAAAGAAGGACATCAAAGACTTCTTAAAATCCAACAAAAACGAAGGCACAACATACCCAATCCTATGGGACACAATGAAAGCAGAGCTCCGAGGAAAGTTCATAGCATTAAGTGCTTTCAAAAAGGAAATTGTGACAGCCCATATGAACAACTTAACAGCAGAACTGGGAGAGCTAGAAGAAAAGAAGCAAACACTCCCATGAGGAGCAGAAGTCAGGAAACCATCAAACTTAGGGCTGAAATTACCAACTCAGAAACAAAAAGAACAATACAAAGAATCAACAAAACCAAGAGTTGGTTCTTTGAGAAAATCAACAAAATAGACAAACCCTCAGCCAAACTGACAAGAAGGCAGAGGGAAAATACCCAAATCAGTAAAATCAGAAATGAAAAGGGAGAAATAAGAACAGACATCGAAGAAATCCAGAGAATATAAACTTCTTAAGTGTCATTTGTCTTGCACTTGTACAATCCAAATATAATATTACCTTGCAAAACTAAAATCTAATTATTTTATTTAAGTATATCTACTGGACTTTCATTTCCCATGGAGTAATTGACAATATTTTTTTAGATATCCTAGGTATTTTATTTTACCATATGAAGTTGTGTATTGTACTTTCCAGGTCTGTAAGGGTTTGTGTTGAAATTTTGATGTTAATTGCATTGAATCTGTAGATTGTCTTTGGTAAATGGCCATTTTTGCTATGTTATTCCTACTGATCCATGAGCATGGAAGATCTTTTCATCTTCTGATTTCTTCTTCAATTTCTTTCTTCAAAGACTTGAAATTCTTGTCATACAGGTCTTTCACTTGCTTGGTTAGTTACCCCACAAAAATATTATATTATTTGAGGCTATATATTTGAGGGTACTGTTTCCCTGATCTCTTTTGTTGGGTCCAAGAAATGGACTCCTGAATTTGGGGTGACTGAGGAATCACCCGGGCATGAAATCTATGCAAAAGCTAGAGATTTATTCACCAGGGCTCTGGGGTCTACCTTCAAAGACTCTCCATGCAGGTGGAAGAAGGAGACCCTGAATCAAATCCCTTCACCTTTTATACTATTTTTGAGCAAACTTACATCATAGCAACATTAGGCATATCTCTACTGGTTAACCTTCAAGTTGATAGGTCCAACTCATCTCCTGAGGCTGGGCTGGGGATTTCCAAACTCATGACCATTGGCAACCTGTGGTTTTTGTGTTTCTCACTGTTGCTCTGGGAACCAGCTGTGCCCAATCTGGGAACTTGGCCTCTTGGTAACAAAACCCAGGGTGGTTATATGTGACAGCTCCAGGGGAAAATTGCCCTAGAGTTTATGGCCTATCCAAGTTCCCAGGCTTCTGAGGCCTGACTAAATTTTGGTCAAGTGAACTTTGGACATTGCATTTTCCCAGCCTGTTTGTCATTTGTATATATGAGAGCTACTTTTAGGTGTACTTTTTGGCCTATTTTATTGGGTTCTTTTATCAACCATCCTTCCAGCCTTAATTTCACCCTAATCCCTTCCAACCCACCAACACTATGAGAGAAAAGTTACAGGGAAAGGAAGGTCTAGACCTTGTTAGAAAACTTCCTGCTGATTAGGGGTGTCAGGTTCCTAGGGGTGAGTCCAATCTTCATTATCATAATCTCCAGCAATCCAGCAATAGCACATACAGCAGCAGAAACCAAGAGCAGCAGGGACCAGCAGTGGCACAGTTGGCAGCATGGGAAGCAGCAGCCACCACAGGCCCTCTCAGGGTTCTCCAACTTATACCCTCTCCAGAGTTCCCAGAATTAAACTATCCTCAGCTGGAAAAAACCATGCCCTTCCTAGAACATGAGACAATAATACTTAAAGGCTGTGGACAAATTGAAGTATCCCCATATCCCACACCTGGGATTAAAACAAAAGCATATTCACATAACATAACTTGGATTTTAAAGGAACCAAAATTCTCACTACAGTTACTGATTTTCTTTTTTTAGTTCATCTTTTATCTAGCCACCTTGCTAAAGGTGTCCATCAGCTGTAGGAGCTCCCTGGTATAATTTTGGGTATCCCTTAAATATACTATCATATTATTTGCAAATATCAATACTTTGACTTCCTCCTTTCCAATGTGTATCTCCTTACTTTCCTTTAATTGTCTTATTGCTCTAGCTAGAACTTCAAGTACTATATCGAATAGATACAGAGCGAGTGGACAGCCTTGTCTTGTTATTTGTTTTAGTGGAATAGCTTTAAGTTTCTCTTTAACCAATGCATCAATTTCTACTATCATATCTTCTATGCTTGTGATTCTCTTTTCCAACTGTTGTTTTCTGTTGGTGATGCTTGAATATGTAGTTCCTGTTCACTTACCTAGATTTCCCATCTCCAGGATTCCCTCAGCTTTCGTTGTTGCTTC
This sequence comes from Lophiomys imhausi, assembly GCA_907164525.1. Lineage (NCBI taxonomy): Eukaryota > Metazoa > Chordata > Mammalia > Rodentia > Muridae > Lophiomys > Lophiomys imhausi. Next base: position 11,410,347 of record CAJQZJ010032178.1, on the reverse strand, counting down.
TATTTTCATTTTCAGGTCATGAGAAGTTTTATTCCTTTCTTTCATGTTTATTTTTTCTTGGCTTTCTCTAAGGGATGTATTCATTTCCTCCAATTGTTTGTTTGTGGTTTCCTGGTTTTCTTTAAGGGATCTATTCGTTTCTTCTTTAAGGGCCTGTATCATCTACATAAAGTTAGTTTTGAGGTCATTTTCTTGTGTTTCAGCTGTTGTTGTAGTAGGATAGCTGGGCTCTGGTGGTGCCATATTGCCCTGTTGTTGGTTGTGCTCCTGAACTGGTGTCTCAGCATCTGAGTTTGAGATGAATATAGTTATAGGTTCTGATTTCTGACTTTGTCTTTGTTGGATATGTGTTTTGTTCCTTGGTTTCTGTTTCTTCTTTGATCTTCTGGTCTTTGTGGTCTATATTTCTGGGATCTTGCATGACCTCTGATCCATCAGGGAGTCTTGGTCAGAGTTAGGGACCAGACTTCTAGTAGCTAGCATGGCCTTTAGTCCAGCAGGAGGTCTCTGTTTTTCTGACAGATGTCACCTGCATCTGAGCAGCAGATACCTGTCAGTGTAATGGCAGGGGCATGGTATTTGGGGCACACTGTTGGGCAGGAAAGTTGTCAGCAGCTGGGGTCCTTGGAATCCAAACCCAGGGCATGAGAGTGTTCTGAGGGCAGCTGGACCTCTTACCTGTTCTGATTAGTAGTATGCAATTTTTTAAAAGCCTAAAAGGAAAAGACATTATTGAGATTTAATTATTATTCAAATTTTCTTGAAAGATTGTTTTCTAAAAAAATATCTTTGAACAGTTGAGATGGCTAAGTGGAGGAATATGCTTGCTGACACCTTATATCCTAAGTTTGAACCCCCCCAAAAAATGGCTCTTTCAAAGTTGTACTCTGACTTCCACATTTGTGTTCTCTCTCTCTCTCTCTCTCTCTCTCTCTCTCTCTCTCTCTCTGTGTGTGTGTGTGTGTGTGTGTGTCTCACACACACAGACACACTCACTCACACACTCATGCACACACACAATTAAATGAATAAATGTAGCTTTTAAGATGTTGCCTTTCCTAGGTCCCCTACACATATGTAGCTGATAGGCAGCTTGGCCTTCATGTAGATCCCTTAGCAAATGGAGTGGGGACTTCTTCAGACATGGACTCCATTGCCTGTTTCTGGATCACTCTACCTTATATGGGCTGCCTTGTCTGTCCTCAGTGGAAGAGGATGCTCTTAGTCTTGATGTGACTTTAAGAGCCGGGGTGGGTTGATGAGGAGGCTCCCCTTTTCTTAGGAGAAGAGGAGGGGGAAAGGAGGAAGAGGGTGGAAAGGGTTGTTGAGGAGGTAGGGAGCTATGATGGGAATGTAAAATAAATACATAAATAAATATTGTATTTCATGATGGCGGTACGGCTCACTGTATAAAATGACTTGACCAGAAAGTGTTAGGACCTGAGTTACAATCAGTAGAATCTTCACAAACCCAGAAATGTGACCTGAGTGTAGTCCCAGAATTCCTATAAGGGGATGAGTGGAGAAAATGAGAGAAGCCTGAAAGTTTTAGGTCACCTTGCCTGTCACAGACAGCAGGAAAACAATAAAAGAGACCTTGTCTCAAAGTAGAAGGTGAGGACCTCACTAGAGATTCTGCTTAGACCTCCACAGGTTTGTGATGGTGAACACATGTCACACACACATATATACATATACATGCACACACATACATAGACACACACACACACCACAGCACAAACACACATACCACAACACACACATTCACACACATATGTGCTGCAATACACAAACACAAACACAGTACCTCTTTCTGGTTTACTAAGAAATAATTAAACAGACAATTATAGTTAAAATGTCACTAAAAGTTAGACATCCCATGAAATTTTTACTCATTTTTTTTCATTTTTCTTCTAAATGAATAGCATTATGCATATAGGGTTTGGTATGTATATGATAATCTTTGAAAAATATATTTCCCAAGTGAGATTTCTGGACAAAAGATTTATGCTTTACATATATTAGTGGTGAAAATTTGTCTTTTCAATATATTGTAAATTCACACTTCTACCAGCAATGTAAGAAACTACTTCACTAAAACTAACCAGTTTTCAAAGTTTAAGGATCTATTATTTCTTTTCATGAATATTCTGTCCTTCCTCTTTGATATGTCTTATAGTAGCTTTAATATACATTTTAAGAAGTCTTTATATTAGAGAGATTATTTATGATATGTATTTTAAATATATTTCAAAAATTATTTTCATATTCTTTATATTTTGATAATTTTATTTTATTAAAAGATGGCATATGTAAGATTAAATTTTGTGTAAATCAAATTACTTTTAGTTAGCAAAAGCATATTAGGTTTATCTCTAAGCAGAATGGAAAATGGATCAATTAAGTTATTTAGGCCCACTAAAACAATGAGTAACAGTTTTGAAAGCTAAGACTAGCAGTGGACTAGGAGCTACCATTATTCCAGCTGGTGAAGGAGTGAATCAGAATAAGGGGAAACAAAGGCTTAATTCCAGAGAAATAGAGGGAAAGCTTTATAAACCCATGAAGGAGGTGAAAGGTTCCTGGAAAGAGGGTGAAGCAAAGGCACTCTGCAGAAATGCGGTGGACCAATTTCAGCAGTGGGGATTCTGCTCAGTAGTGGGAACCCAACCTCAACAGTGGGACCCAGGTCAGCAGTGGGGATCCCACTCAATAGTAGGAACCCAACCTTAGCAATGGGGAACCAGATCAGCAGTGGGAACCCAGATCAGCCCTAGAGTTTCTTAGCAGACCCGAGGGGCGCTCCCTTTTAAAGAGGAAGCAAGGCAGAATGGCTTCCCCAATCTTGGGGACAAACTAATAGGTTTCATAAGCCTCAAGTCTCTGCTTGAATTTTTCCCCTTCACAAGTGACTGTTCTAATATTTAATACCTAAAGATTTGATCTTTCTTTGAAAATCCTAAGAACTGTATCAGTTTTGTAGGTGTTCACCATTATGAGGAAATTCTTTTTGATATACGTCATTTAAAGATACGGCATCAACTGCTCTTTTATTTCATCCTTTAATCTTGAACTATATCTTTAAATATTTGCTATATTTTGCTAATTTTGTGTCTGTTCCAGGGAATACAGTCCTATGCACACAGTGGATCTGTTACGTCTGTGTTTTAGAGTTCCATCCTCCAAGAACATTTACTGCTTTCCATAATTCAGGATGTTTTACTAATTTCTGCGTTTTATGTTCCTTAATATGGTTTCTAGCATTTACTGTCTCAGTGCTCCTAATTGTGTATGTATTTCTGTGATGTTCTTTTTTTATTTGATTTGCATTTCTTCGTGGAGGGTTGCCAGCTTACATCTCATCATCTATTTCTTCCTAGCAATTACCTGATCCCCAACATTTGCAATTCGAATTTGTCTGTTTGTTTAAATTTTTATACTGTAAAATTTTTATAAAAATGTACAGTTTTTTATTCCTTAGTGAAAACTTTTCCCAGAGCTTTGTTTTGTTGGATCTGGTGATCCTCTTTGAAAGGCTCTATCATGTATGGAGGACTGGAAGGACCAAGGGCCTCCTTTTGTTTGTCTAACACAATCTGATTTCCTCCGTGTATTTCCTCTTTATCTCATTTTGTGCTATTTCTCTAATTCAACCTGAGTATAGATTGACTCACACTAGCACTGTTTCTCCACTATGACTTGGGAGCACCGGGCTTTCTCTGCGTGAGCAGCTTCCTATATGATGAGGGTTTCTATCCTCTTAGCATCAGTTTCCTGAATGCTGCAGAAACACTTGTTTCCATGTATTAGGTTTAAAAAAAAAGTCTTTCTTCAGAGATTTATAGATTTCCTCATGAAAATATTGTGAATATTTAATTTAATATTTAGTGCTTTGTCTGACTATTGTAAATAGTAATATGCTTTTCAATTTCAAGTCTTTTCATTGACAGTTGATGGAAAAATTACTAAATTTTACATATTAACTTTGTATCCTCAAAGTAATCAGGACTTCCTATTATTTTATTGATCCTTTCTGATTTTGTTTCAATTTTTGTCTTACCTAAAGTGAGGATTTCTTTCTATTCCTTTCCTTGTCTTACAGAATTAGAAATCAGTATGATATTGCAAATCAATAGCAAGAAAAAACATTTCATACCTTCCAATTGCTTTTTATTTTTCATTACATGTATGTACTTGTGTATGTATGTGGGGGGAGTGAGGATATGAATCAATCTGATAGATTGTAATTTTATTCTTTTATTAATTTGTTGATTGATTGTGATCTTGGGGGTCAAACTGGAATCCTTGCATGTGTTAGTCAAATGTTCTGCCTCCGAACTATATCCCTAGACTTCACATACTGCAATCTTTTGTGCTTGAAACTTGTTTAAGTCTAGAACTTTGTTATGATTCTGTTTTTCGTTTTCTCCCTCTTGCAATATTACCATTGTAAAATAAAGATGCTGGTTACGTGAACTGTTTTATGCCATAGACTTTACTTGTCTCACCTTGCTGTATGATCTAAAACATTATTCGCTACCTTGAAGTTTCTTTGAGTTCATGGTCAGGTCTGGATTTATTATATTAAAACTTTCTTACCCTCCTCAACTGTGTTTTTGGTTAGAACTTGGTGACACCTTCGCGTATTTCTGTCAAAAGGGATTGTGTTATGTCTGTCAATCTTTCTTTTTGTGTATGTATGTGGGGGGATGTGGTTATCATGTAGATTCACTATTCTATTATAGGGGTTGTGAGATAGTAATAATTATGATTTCTTCCATATTTCATAGCTACAATAGTTTAATATACAGATAGTCTATTTATTACCTATCTAATAACTACCTTTCATTGCCCAATGTGTATATGACAAAGAATAATTAAAATGATTTTACTTTTTATGAGTTTCCAAAATATTTAATTTCCTGGCATTTTCCAAGAGTGGTAATGTGTGCATACTTAAATATAATTGGTGTTTATTCAATAGTAGTTTCTTCCTTTTTGTTCTAATTAGGCAACCTTTTGTCCGTCAAAGCCTCTTTATGGTAGCACCTGAGAATTATTAACATAAGACCATTAATATTTTGTGATATTCTTTCTAATGAAACAAGATTGTCTAGACTCATGATGTGCTACCAATCCTACACCTAAAACTACCATTTTTCCAAAGTTCATTATTCAGTCAATCAGAGTGCAAAGCAAAATGTCGAGTGACATGCAACTCCCAGAAGCAATGTTGAAGAACTGAATAGATAGAATGCTAATTTAGGAAACACAAAAGAATAGAAAGCTTGAAGCTCAAAGCAAGGTACCTTCAATAGCTTCAGAGAAGTCTAGTAGGCAACTAAACTCATGGGTTCAAATCCCTGTTTAGATTTTTAAAACATATTTTAAAATGCTTAGAATTCCTGAAAAACTATGAACATTGCATAAATTCCATAAATACTATTAATTGCATCAGGAAGAGCATTATCAGGACATATTAACTGAAATGTAATCATTATCAATACACAAAAGTCTCTGAGGAAACTATAACTTTTGACCATTAAAGAAAAGTTCTTTCATTTATTTTTAGTAACTGATAAATTTATACACAATTAAAATATGAACACAATATGTTTTCTTCATAAGAAAATCCTATATTCTTAATACTCAGAATGAAGCATGATACTGATGGACTTTTATTCTCACAGACATGATAGATTCCAAGTCAGTCAATGGCCTGAAAGGAAAGTCCAAGAATCCAGTAATTGCTCAGTTCATAAGGCTAGATGTCTTAGCTGGTCTTCAGTATATGTTGCAATCCCAAGAACTAGGCACTAATGCCAGTGAAGGAATAAACGATAGAAAGGTGAGGGCAAGCAGACAAAGAACAAAAGCTTCTTTCTTCCATATCCTTATATAGCTTCCAGCAAAATGTATGGACCAGATTAGAGGTTAGTTTTCCCAGCTCAAATGACCTGAATTACAGAAGTGTCTTCCCAACAGAAGATCTGGATTCAGAGTGGGTCTTTCTACTTTGAATTAAGCAAAAAAATCCCTCACAGGTATGCCTTCCATTTGGGGGTTTTAGTTAATTCCAGATGTATTAAAATATATTAAAATTAACCAAGAAAAACCACATGGTCTAAAAAATAACATTTTCAACCAACTATTCTGCCATTATACTTAGGAGGTAACATGCGACTTTTACCCATGGTGATTATGTTTAAAATATCCCCCCCCCAAGGAATTCAATATCTCTCATGCAATGTGAGAGCTACTGAAATCACTGTTGCATTTCAGAATGGGACATCTATTTTTTCTTTTTATGAGAAGAATATAATCTGCTAGGTTTTATTTGAAAATGTACTATTACCTATTAGAGCTGCCCATCTCTTCAACCCTGCATACAGGAGGAGGTATGTGATCATCAAGGACAACACAGTAATATGACAACAGCAGATTCAGTAGAATGAATTCCAGGAGGTGATTGCCATTGATCTCATAGTAGATGATTCACAATGCACAGTATATTATTTGTCTCTATATTTGTCTATATACTGAGAATTAGATCTTTTTTTAAAACTTTTATCTGTATTTATTTTTTTCCTTTATTTTTTATTTCTTCAAGTTACATCTCAATCGCAGTCCCCTCCCTATTCCCCCTCCAGTCCCACCCTCCCACCCTCAACCCCCCATCCTCTTCCCTTTTTTTTTTCTTTTAAGTTTAAGGTATATATTATTTCCCCCTACAGTTTCCCCTTTCAGTCCAACAAATGGCTCTTTCTCTTATAATAATAAATACAATACAGTACAACAGAGGTAATTAGGCCACAGTTATGAGGGTTATATGGCTTAACGTACATTCCCAATGTCCAATCCATATGTATTTGCTACCTGACTTTAATTTTTTACTATCTAACTATCTCCATGAGTTTAAAGTTCTATATCTGACTCAACATTCATACTAATTGCAACACAATTTTAAAAGTATCTTATTAGATCTATAACACTCTCTTGACTCCTAAACAACTCAAAATTTAATTATGAGACTCTAGCTATCTGTTCTTCAACCACCTCAGAGACCTGAGATGGATAAATATATCTAATTTTATAGGAAGTACAGGGCCTGCAGCTTCCCAAACTAAGAAATGACATACCAGTGGCTTCCTGGACAGTTCCCATTTTCTCTCCATACATTACGGCATCGATCTTCAGTCATTTGGCCCCATTTCTCTGACAGGCATTGATTGTAGAGCAGGGGTTATGAAGGACTTACCTACCCTGTCTTGGCAGAGCTAGGCTGTCGACTTACCTGCTTCCAGGGTTTGTCCTTTTTGGACAGCATTCTGTCTACAGTTGGAGCAAGGGGCTTTTCCTACCAAGAGATAGGCTTGCGACTAATTCAATCATCTCCCACTGGAGATTCTTCGATGCTCATTTTCTACTTGGAGGAGAATAGGGGGTGCTGTCAGGAGTTGATATGTCTTGATATAAAAAAATCTAAAGTTACGAAAACATCTTTGAATGCCATATTCTGCAGATCTCTTGAGGTTTTTGAAGAGGCCCTATCTATCTCTTATATTAGGGTAAGCAGATGTTGCTTGTCTCTTAGCAGGTTTATTTCTGATTAGCTTAGCTAGTAACTATAATAGGATGTCATAGTACCTAACAGAATGACCGGCTTGCATAACCATTAGTTTGCATTTCTTAATTATTCTAAACAGTTTATGACAATTAGTAGTAAAAGGCCGAAACATCACATTTCATTTTTTTTTCTTTACCTCCTAACCCTTCCATCCCATTTCTCTGGGGTGGGATATCCTTATATAACAGTCCCTCATCTCAGTTGAGAGGTCGTATGAGGGCCAAGAGCCTCTTCATTCATTGGGGGTCTATAAAGCAGTACCATCAGTAAAAAGTGTCTCGTTGCCCGGGAGAGAGAACTACTAAACAAACAAACCAATAAGCATATAATAGATCAAAAAGACTAAAAAATAGAAAAAAATATAACAAATATATTAAAAATAAATAAATAATTAAAATTAAAAATAAGAAGTCTATGTCCAAGTTCCCTTTGGTGTGTTAGTTGTAGTATCGATACCTTCTACTATATAGCTAAAATCCTACTATAAGTGAATAGATGCCATATGTGTCCTTCTGAGTCTGAGTTAGCTCACTCAGGATGAGCTTTTCTAGATCCATCCATTTGGCTGCAAATTGCATAATTTCCTTTTTCCTGATAGCTGAATAATATTCCATTGTATAGATGTACCACAGTTTTTTAACCCATTCTTTGGTTGAGGGACATCTGGGTTGTTTCCAGTTTCTAGCTATTACAAATAAGGCTGCTATAAACATAGATGAGGAAACTGAGAATTACATCTTGAGGCAGCTAATGACAACAGCTGAATGACAATACCTTTGCCATTGTGTGGTCTGCACAGTTGGGAAAATTCTGGTTTAGGGCTGCATACTGTGTATCATTCTTTCATGTACCATGCACTGTCCTTTCTGTTATTAGGTAAAAGAAAAGAGGAAATGATGTCATGATGCCAAAGGTAAACAGGTGAGAGCTAAAGACATTTCTTCAAGTGCTGGTAGTCACTGAGCAGAAAACCATAAAGAGAAAGACTCCCTCTTGTTTTCAATTCGACTTTCAGTTCACTGTTGCAAGTTTTAAAATAACTAATTCCATTGCAAGGATTGCAAGTCTCATTGTGCTTTACAAGAACACCATCTTTCCATTGAACACACACAGAAAAAAAAAAAAATGGTAACATGCTACATCTCTACTGGGTTTTCCACCCTTTGGAAAATATTTTACATTTTATCATCAAAACTATATCTTCAGTGTATTCTCTTTAAGAAATAGAAGACTCTCTCTGTTCAGATATTGACCAAAATGTGTGTTGGCTTTAGGCCCAAGATGCCTTTGGTCAATAGTAGTATGTGGTCAAGACATCTGGAATTCAATTTTTAAAAAGCAGGCTCAGGAACAATGCTGTGCACAAGGAACTGGAAGATGCAAATGCTAAGCCATGAAGAAGTGAAAGCTCCTTGTCATGAGTTACTGTCATAGAACTCCTCACAGAGGATCTATGTACAATCATCACATACAAAATAAAGCTGCCCAGAGTATATGGACACCTGTGCTCCCAGGCCTCCAGAATCTCAGTCAAAAGGACAGTAGATTTAAACCAAGACTAGGCTGTATAGTAAGACTTTGTCTCAAAAACTAAGTAATGAAATTAGAAAATCATCAAGCAACAAGGAATACTAGTATTAAAAACCTTTTGATTAAGGAACATGTTCTGAATAAAGAATGTTCTGTTTGGGTTTCATAGTTTCTAATGTATTCTGAATGTTAAAATTTTCAATATATTAGATTTATTACATGCACTTATTTTTAGGAAATTCATATTTAATATGTATATAAATATGGGCACTTTTTAAATCATTTCCTTAACATACACAATATATATTGATCAGACAGCACCCCAAATACTCTTTTTTGTCCACTTTCTACTTCTACTGAATACTTTTCTTTCTCCAACCAGTTGCCCATGAACTTTCCTGTTCTTGTGCCCTGCTGAGTTTAAATTAGGTTGCTTGCATTAATGTGGATGAGGAGCATATTGTATTAGAAATCTTCATAGCACTGTCGTGCTGATCCATCATTTTCATCTACTTATCTTTCTAGTTGGCATACTTGCATATATTAACCTATATTAACCCTGTTATTACCCTCTCTTGCCGTTCCCTTTGCTGACCCACAGATTCCCTTTCTCCCCCTAAATTGACCTCCTCTAACTTAGTGACATACCTTTTATTCTAGATTATGCCTATGAGATAAAATATTCAAGATTGCTTTTCTTAGTCTGGATGGATATATTTTAAATATACAAGAGATAATCTTAGGAATACAATAACTTGTCAATAGAACTTCAAATCCAATATGTAATATTCAGGAAGTAACTGTGTAGCAAATGAAAATGAGTCAGGAGATGCAACAATTAAACTGAAAAGCAAAACTGAGGAAGTTATTCAAAATGCTTCATAGACAAGTAAAGAGATAAAGAGAAATTAAAACAGCCTGCTATACAATTATACTAAAAATTTCCTAATGGAGTTGAAGAAGCCTCCAAGAGAAGAAGGAAGAAGAAGCCAAGAGCAGGAAGATGGCAACATGCCATGGGGTAGAGGAAAGAACGTCATTCCATGTGGCCTGGAACATCGGCATGGTGTGTAGAATAGCAGTTCAGGGGATATATGTATTTATGGGGTCACTTTTGGGGAATAGAATTATAAGATATTTTAGATGGGCTAAGAGTGCACAATCCAGGCCAAGGTTTGTTAAACTCCATCAGATGTCTCTGTGTACTTATTTATAATGGCAGGTTAAGGATTAACACTGCAGACCAATTAAATTTATGTAAATACTAGTAAATAATTTAATTAGCCATTTTCTACAAATGGTGCCCAACCACAGCAATTAGAATCCATGCATACAGCCTGAGAAGGCCCAGGTAAAAGGTGGTTTCCTAGCCAAAGAGCAGGGAACCAAATCCAAAGACCTTTCCAAAGTGTGGCTCCCTTACTGCAGCAACGGTGAGAGCTAAGGCTATCCCTATGTACTGAAAACCTGGTAGCCTTCTAGACAGAGCTAGGGAATGGAATTAACTGCCTAGATTAAAAATGGAGGAATTCATAATATCTCAATACATTTAGACACCAATTGAGTTTGTTTCTCTTAGTATGCAAATGACTTTTAAACTGACAATTGTGGTTCTATGTCAGACTAAGATAGACTAAAAGGAAAGAATTTACAGATGGAATGCTAAGTTACCGACAATGATAATGGGGAAAGGAAGGAGGCCCTTCCTAATAGATAATACAAAATTGATGGCAGCTGGAGCTCAGAGCTCCCTGGCTAGTAGGGGGTTGTCAGTGTTGTCTGGAACGAGCCCACCAAGCAAATGCAGCCACAACTACATTCCAAGGAATGATGAACAAAATTGTAGCATAGGATGGCACAACTAGACCAAGAGTTTTAAAATGTTCTCGTTTCTTTGCTTGATTTTTGTTTAGTTATCTTTTGATTTTCCCTATATTAGGAGGTAGAAATGATATTTTTATGGTTTGGCAATGCTAAAACATGGAATATTTTTAAGGATTTTGGACAGATTTAGAATTGTCACTGCAGTTCAGAGTTATTCTCTAGGTTACAGAGTTACTATTATCTGAAATAATTGAGAAGGGTGGTAATGGCACATGCCCTTAATCCCATCACACTGAAGGCATAAACAGGTGGATCTCTGAATTCTAGACCAGCCTAGTCTAAATAATGAAGTCAGAGAAAGACCCCTTGCTGATAAGAAAAGGGTGCTTGCTAAGGACAGTCTATAATTCAAAAGGGCACATTTTTTTTTCCTTAAAGGTACTATAGAAGTTTTTGCTTAGTAATAAATGATAATGACCTTACTGAGAAAATGGATAAATACACATAATCTTAAATTTATATAAAGATAAAGGTGTGAAAAGCCCGACTCCTTAGGTATGGGGCTCTCATGGAAGAACTGATTTCAAGAGGCATTTTGTCCCCTAAAGAGATATGTTAGTCTCTGGATGTGGTGGTGCATACCTTTAATCCCAGCACTTGGGAGGCAGAGGCAAGTGAATCTCTGTGAGTTCAAGGCCAGCCTGGTCTACAGACTGAGTCCAGGACAGAACAATGATACACAGAGAAATCCTGTCTCAAAAAACTTTAAAAAAAAATAGAGAGAGATTCTGCTAGTCAATGTAAAGACCCAGAATTTCCATGGAGAGGAACACACAAGCTGCATGCCTCCCACTGCCAACAGTTAAGAAAAGATAAAACAAAATAGCTTATTGTGCTAAACCAATCTCCTCAAGAATGGGGCTCCCATGGGAGAATTGGAACTCAGACTAGTACAAAATGATTTAATTAATATTATTATTTAATAAAGATAATTCAATTAATTAAATTCATAACTTGAACCCAAAACTTGGGAGACAAGGAAAAAACAGGTTCCTTGTGAGTTTGTGGGCAATCTAATCTATAGAGCTAGATGGAGTAAATCAAGAAAGCCCAATTTACACAGAGAAACCTTGTCTCAATAAGGATAGATACATCCACATAGAAATTAAATCTCCAAAGAAAGGAGAAAAGAAAGAAAAAGTATAAATGCATACCTTTGATCCCAAAGGCAGAGACAGACCTCCTTTTGTGCTTGAGGCCAACCTAATCTACAAACATCCCAAGCTACATAGAAAAAAAACCTGTCTCACTCAATTAATAAATCTATGTCAACTGAAGAGGAGAATACTTAAACTCCATACAGTATTTTGGTGAATTTTCAACTTAAAATTGATTATATAAAGTCATATATATGTAATAATAATTACAGGAGAGAAAAAAGTCTTCCATCCAAACTGATAGAAATCAGATTTGACTGAAAGGCCTGCTACAGATCTTGGATACAAACAAAAGAACAAACAGGTAACTTATATTTGCTGATTCCACTATGTGGGAACAGTTCAGACAGGCTAAAGAATAAACATATATAAGTAGCCAATAAAAATCTTATTGGCTACATAGAAGCCACATCACTTATTACATACCATCCTTTCATGTTGTGTAAATGGAGACATATAAACATCTTTCTTCTGTTCAAACAAAGGGCAGAAAATCTTCCTTAATTTATTTGTGCATCTTGCACATCCAAGGTATTTTTGTAATTACAGAACTATATGTTACCTGTGAGAAATTATATAAATATATATTTTTTTCAGAACAAAGGGACCAGACACCAAAGAAGACAAGACAAGTAACCCAAATGATCCAGCCTCACAGACTGCCTCAGTAGCTGTTTCCTCCAAAATCTTCATCCAGAACAACTTCAAACAGCTTGCTGAGATGGTCCAGCCTCACACACCATTCCAGCCAGGACTTCAGTAAATCCGTGAACTTTTCTCACCCAAAGTTCAACCTTGAAGTACAAATTGTTCTGGACATTCAAATTGCTGGGAACATAGAGACTGGATAACAAATGTTACTATTCACTTGCACAACCGTTTTTCCATTTTATTTGGGCCCCCAAACAGGTTTTCTGCATCCCAATTCAGCAGGAAGCAATTTTAAGAGAACAATACCCATTCCCAAAAGGTGGGGTGGGTGATATTTTTGGTTTTTTTTGTTGGGTTATTGATGCTATCATTTAAGGGAATTGGTGACAAGCTGTTCAATCATCTTATTAAGCAAGGTATAGGAGATTAGACTCAAGGATTTCTCTTTACTTTTATTTTCTCTCTCCTTCTTTCTCTCTTATATAGGAGGAAAGACTTGAAAAGAAAAAAAGAAGGGGAATATGTCTACATAATATAGAAATTTATAAGATATAAGAGTAGGTTATTGAATCTTCTCTGCAACTTAGAGCAATTGCTCTTCTCAAAATAAGGTTGTCTTTTGACATATTGGCATAGAATTTTGTATATTGATACAACAGTAAGGTTAAATTTTGATTCATTGGTATAGAATTTTATATTTTGACACACATATATGTATATTTCAACCTTTCTATTAGGTATTGTGTCTATACAAAACATTTAAAAGTACAGATTTACTTCCAATCCTTTTATGGGTTGCTATTGCAATTTATTTAAGAGTCTGGATAATACAGGTTGATGGCTGGCCAGTCAAGCTCCTGGTCATGTGAAATACTACTCTTAATTTATCACAAAATAGGTTTACTAGGTTAAACATAATAAATGGTTAAAAATATACAGTTTGTCTGTTTAAACATAGACAGATAGATAGATTTATAAATAAATCAATAGATGTCTTCAAAATCCTCTAAGGTATACAGATGATGCCATTTAAAGATGTTGTTATTAAGAATTGTTTGACTTAAGACAGTCAGCTCCTGACAGCTCCCATTTGGTTTGAAAGGAGACGATGATGATCAAAAATCTCCAACAGGAAATAATTCTTACTGAGCAAAAATGCACCTGCTTTCTCAACAGACTATATACAGTCCAAAGATGGACCAAAGCTTAAATGTAGGTAAGTTGATGTCCTGATTCTGCAGAGACAGAGTCGGAAAATCCTTCTTATTTCTTGCTGCACAATTTAGTCTCTGAGATATGCTTGGTCAGAAGGCTGAAGATGATGCTCCAAAAGTATCAAGAGATATTTGGGATTGCCTAGACAGCAAACTATCATGATTCCATTCTGGAAGTTGCTCTCCTATGCCTCCTACTCACTCAAATAATAAGTACCTTCTTAAGTCTTTGATGGGTTTGAAGACATAATAGATATAAAATTTTAATTGAACTTGAGTTGTTTAGGATTTAAGAGGATATTTTTAAATCTAAATAAAATCTTTAGGTTTATAAATATAGGATACAATAGAAAATGTTTAGGTTCAGAACTTTAGACACACCAAGATAGATAATTTTTTTCTTCTACAAACTTGTCTGATACAAATAGGATAAACATTATGTGTGTAACCTTTATATATGGGTTTTTTATTATTTCATATTTGTTCTTACTATATGAACTTTATTTTTTTAATATATAAATTTATTTTTTACATCTCCATCTCCAGGTTACATTTCCATCATATTGTCCTCTTTCCTCCCTTCGCAGCCCTGCCCTCCGACCCCCTAATCCCTAATCCTTCCATCCCACTCCTCTGGAGTGGAGTGTCCCTACATAACAATCCCTTGCCCCAGTTCAGCAGTCATATGAGGGCCAAGAGCCTCCTCATACACTGGGGGCCTACAAGGCAGTACCACCAGTGAAAAGTGTCTCATTGCCAGAGAGAGAAAACTAAAAAACAAACAAACAAACAAAAATAAAAAACAAACAAAAAATAAAAAACATATAAATAAATAAAATGTCTATGTCCATGTTCCCTTTGGTGCAATGGTTGTAGCACAGATATCCTGTACTATATAGCTAAAATCCGACTATAAATGAATAGATGGCATGTGCATCCTTCTGGGTCTGGGTTAGCTCACTCAAAATAAGCTTTTCTATTTCCATCCATTTGGCTGCAAATTGCATACTTTCCTTCTTTCTGATAGCTGCGTAGTATTCCATTGTGTAGATTTACCATAGTTTTTTAATCCATTCTTCAGTTGAGGGACATGTGAGTTGTTTCCAGTTTCTAGCTATTACAAATAAGGCTGCTATGAACATAGATGAGGAAATTTCCTTTTGATTTGGTGCAGAGTCATTTGGATGTATACCCAGAAATGGAATGGCTGGGTCCTGAGGCAAAGCTATTCCAGGTTTTCTAAGATATCTCCAGACTGACCTCCATAGTGGTTGCACAAGCCTGCACTCCCACCAGCAATAGAGTAGGGTACCACTTTCTCCACACCCTCTCCAGAATGTGTTGTCACTTGAGCTTTTGATCTTAGCCATTCTGACAGGTGTGAGATGGAATCTCAGTGTCATCTTGAGTTGCATTTCTCTGATGATTAAGGATGCTGAGCATTTCTTCAAGTGTCTCTCAGCCATTAGGGATTCCTCCTTTGTGTATTCTCTATTTAGCTCCGTCCCCATTTTTTGATTGGCTTATTTGGTTTCTTGGCATTTAATTTCTTGAGTTCCTTGTAGATTTTGGATACTAGCCCTTTGTGAGATGTGGGGTTGGTGAAGTTTTTTTCCCAGTCTGTAGGCTGCTGTTTTGTTCGAATGACAGTGTCTTTTGCCTTACAGAAGATTTTCAGTTTCATGAGGTCCCGCTTATTGATTGTTGATCTTAGGTCCTGAGCTGTTGGTGTCCTGTTCAGGAAGTTGTCACCTGTGCCAATGATTTCGAGGGTATTTCCCACTCTCTGTTCTAGTAGATTTAGTGTGATTGGGCTTATGTTAACTTCTTTGATCCACTTGGTTTAGGTTTTGTACAAGGTGAAAAGTAAGGGTCTAATTTCATTCTTTTACAAGTGGACATCCAGTTGGACCAGCACCATTTGTTGAAGATGCTGTCCTTTTTCCATTGTGCAGTTTTGGCTTCCTTGTCAAAAATTAGGTGGCCATAGGCATGTGGATCCATTTCTGGGTCTTCAATTTGAACTGGTCTGTTTCTATACCACTACCATGCTGTTTTTTTCTACTATTGCTCTGTAGTACAGCTTGAAATCTGGGATGTTAATACCTCCAGATGTTTTTTATTGTAGAAGATTGATTTAGCTATTCTGGGTTATTCATTGCTCCATATGAAATTGAGAATAGTTTTTTGAGTTCTAAAAAGAATTGTGTTGGTATTTAGATAGGAATTGCATTGAATCTATATATTGCTTTTGGTAGAATGGCCATTTTTATTATGTTGATCCAATCTATCCATGAGCATAGGAGATCTTTCCATCTTCTAAAGGCTTCTTCAATTTCTTTCTTCAAGGGCTTGAAGTTCTTGTTATACAGGTCATTTAATTGCTTGGCTAGAGTTACACCCAGGTATTTTATATTGTTTATGGTTATTGCAAAGGGTGTTGTTTCCCTTATTTCTTTCTCAGCCCATTTGTTTGTTGTATAGAGAAGGGCTTCTGATTTTTTTGAATTAATTTTGTATCCAGTCACCTTGCTGAAGGTGTTATCAGCTCTAAGAGTTCTCTGGTGGAGTTTTGGGGGTCGCTTATGTAAACTATCATATCGTCTGCAAATGGGGATAATTTGACTTCTTTGTTTCCAATTTGTATCCCCTTGATCTCCTTTAGTTGTCTTATTGCTCTAGCAAGAACTTCAGATACTATATTGAAGAGATATGGTGAAAGTGGGCATCCTTGTCTTGTCCCTGAGTTTAGAGGAATTGCTTCAAGTTTCTCCCCATTTAATTTTATGTTGGCCACTGGCTTGCTGTATATTTCCTTTATTATTTCTAGGTATGGTCCTTGTATACCCGTTCTCTCCAGAACATTTAGCATGAAGGGGTGTTGGATTTTGTCAAATGCTTTTTCCGCATCTAGCAAGATTATCATGTGGTTTTTTTCTTTCATCTTGTTTATATGGTGAATGATGTTGATAGACTTTCGTATGTTGAACCATCCCTGCATTCCTGGGATGAAGCCTACTTGATCATGGTGTATGACACTTTTGATGTGTTCCTAAATTCGGTTTGCTAGTATTTTATTAAGTATTTTTGCATCTATGTTCATGAGGGGGATTGGTCTGAAGTTCTCTTTCTTTGTTGAGTCTTTGTGTGGTTTAGGAATCAGGGTGACTGTGGCCTCATAGAATGAGTTTGGCAGTGTTCTTTCTGATTATATTTGGTGAAAGAGTTTGAAGAGTATTGGTATTAACTCTTCTTTGAAGATCTCATAGAATTCTGTGCTCAAACCATCTGGCCCTGAGCATTTTTTAGTTGAGAGATTTTTAATGACTGTTTCTATATCCTTAGGGGTTATAGGACTGTTTAATCTGTTACTCTGATCTTGATTTAGCTTCGGTAGGTGGAATTTATCAAAAAAAATTTTCCATTTCACTTAAGTTTTCAAATTTGGTGGAGTATAGATTTTAAAAGTAGGACCCAAATATTCTCTGGATTTCCTCAATGTCTGTTGTTATTTCTCCCTTTTCATCTCTGATTTTGTTGATTTGGAATTTTTCCCTCTGCCTTTTAATTAATTGGGCTAAAGGTCTGTCTATTTTGTTGATTTTCTTGAAGAACCAACTCTTGGTTTCATTGATTCTTTGTATAATTCTTTTTGTTTCTAAGTTGTTGATTTCAGCCCTAAGTTTGATGATTTCCTGCCTTCTGTTCCTCTTGGGAGTGTTTGCTTCTTTTTTTTCCAATTCACCCAATTTAGCTGTTAATTTGCTATTAGGAGCTGTCATAATTTTCTTTTTGAAGGCACTTAGTACTATGAACTTTCGCTGTAAGAGAAAAAGGTCAAGTCACATACAATGGCAGACCCATCAGAATTACACCGGACTTCTCTGCAGAAACTTTAAAAGCTTGAAGGGCCTGGACAGATGTCCTACTAGACCTGAAAGAACATAGGTGCCCAATGAGACTACTATACCCAGCAAAACTCTCTATCAACATAGATGAAGAAAACAAGATATTCCATGACAAAATCAAATTTATACAATATCTACCCACAAACCCAGCCCTACAGAAGATCCTTGAAGGCAAATTCCAACCCAGAGAAGATACCTACACCCAAGAAATCAGAGGAAATAGAAAACTCCACAGCAACTAAGCCAAAAGAAGCACAGGACAACCACCTATACCAAAATAATGGGAAATAACCACCCTTTGTCACTAATATCTAACAACATCAATGGACTCAACTCACCAATAACAAGACACAGACTTACAGATTGGATCCGTAAAGAAGACCCCTCTTTTTCATGCATACAAGAAACACAGTTCACTATCAAAGACAGACACTATCTCAGAGTAAAGGGCTGGGAAAATGTTTTCCAAGCAAATGGACCCAGGAAGCAAGCTGGAGTAGCCACCCTAATATCAAACAAAATAGACTTCCAACTGAAGTTAATAGTAAATGAGAGAGAAGGGCATTACATACTCGTTAAAGGAAATATTCATCAAGAGGACATCTCAATATTGAACATCTATGCCCCAAGTACAAAGGCACCTACATTTGTAAAAGATATGCTTCTAAAACTTAAATTGCACATCGATCCCAACACATTAGTAGTGGGAGACTTCAACACCCCACTCACAACAATGGACAGATCATCAAGACAGAAGACATACAGAGAAATAATGAGTCTAACAGAGATCATGAACCAAATGGACCTAACAGATATCTACAGAACATTTCACCCAAACACAAAAGAATACACCTTCTCAGCACCTCATGGAACCTTCTCCAAAATCGAACATATAGTTGGACACAAAGATAGCCTCAACAGGTACAAGAATTTTGAAATAATCCCTTGTACCTTATCAGACCACCATGGAATAAAGCTGGATTTCAACAGCAAAAGAATCAATAGAAGCCTGCACACACACAGAAATTGAACAACTGTTTACTGGATGACTACTGGGTTAGGGAAGAAATAAAGAAGGAAATCAAAGACTTCTTAAAATCCAATGACAATGAAGGCACAATATACCCAAACCTTTGGGACACAATGAAAGCTATACTAGGGGGCCAAGATCGCGGCGAACTGCACAGACGCATTTTGAATGTGGGAGAGAAGAGCCATAGAAAACACAGAGTTGTTGGACACTGTGCAAAAACCGGAGGGTCTGGCCCCTGTGGGAACACTCACAGCTCCCAAGGGACTGTTAAAAGTCCCAGGGCAAGGCTCTCCCCCAATCTCTCGCAGGCATGGAAGCCACTAAATCCGGGATTTGGGAACTCCCATTTGGAGAGGCGCCTGGTAAGATCCATCTCAACACACAGCAGGCAGATTCAAAGGCCACATGGCGATCGCCCACTAGCCTACTGGGCTTCCCACACCTCAGGAGGACCTTATAACTACTAAGGAAAATTTGCAGAATAGTTGAAGTCTTAACAAGGAAGAAACAGGGCGCTCGGCGGGTGATCCGCAGCCTCTCGAGCGGGAGCGGGAGGCTGGCAGGCAGAGCAGTCAGAGTGGGAAGCAGGCACAGGCGGGCATAGCTGAAGCCCGGTGCACCAACGGCAAAGCAGCTAGGGAGGAAGGCCGGCTCAGGCAGTGGGAGGGGCCAAAGCCCCACGCACCCACGGCAAAGCAGCTAGGGAGGGAGGCCGGCTCAAGCGGCGGGAGGGGCCGAAGCCCCACGCACCCACGACAAAGCAGCTAGGGAGGGAGGCTGGCTCAGGCGGTGGGAGGGGCCGAAGCTCCGCCCACCCACGGTGGAGCAGATAGGGAGGGAAGTGGCCAGGCCTGTGGCGGAGAAGCCTAGTGGGAAACCAGAAGCCAGGGGACCATAGCGTATTCTGGTAAACCCAGGCATATTATTGTGGAGCCGGGCCCTGTCAGCCTTGGTGATGACAAACAAAGCCCACAAAATCTGTGCCTGGGCAAACAGGTCCATACCATCAGAACCATTACAGGCTGATCACTCAGTGTGCAATATAGAAGTCTGAACTGGGAGCAGTGAAACAATCCTGGACCATTACTCACTACCTGGGAATAGGCTGCACCAGCTCACAGCGCTTTAGGCTATTAAAACCACAGTGACCCTGAGATCCCCCTGTAAGCAACGACAGATAGCCAAGCAATTTGACTCCTTCACCAAAGCATCCCCTGTCGATCCAAGCACAAAAAACAAAAAGAACAGAAAGCTAAACACAGCCACATGGCCAAAAGTCCAAGAAAATATAGAAATCAAGGAAATATGACTCCAACAAAGCAGAATTATCCTAGCTCATCCAATTCGGATGACCTCACACCAACAGTAACACATGAAAACGATGACAATTCTGCATTATGGAAAGTGATACAGTCCCTTCAAGAAGAATTTAAATCTATGAAGGAATTCAAAGAAGCCACAATTTCACAAGACAAAACAATGAACAACACCATTAAAGAACTCCAAGCCAAGGAGACAGAGCTTGAACAGGAAAAGGACAAAGCAATGAAAGATTTTCAGACACAAACAAGCAAGCTGGAGAAGGAAATGTACAAAATGAACAATACCATACAAGACATGAAAACAGAAATAGAAACAATAAAGAAAACACAGTCAGAGTTAAAAGAGGAAGTGGAGAACCAAGGGAAGAGAACAGGAACTACAGATGAGAGTATCAAAAATAGGATGCAAGAGATGGAAGACAGGATCTCAGGCATGGAAGATTCGATGGAAGAAATCAGTAAAACATCCAAAGAAAATGAGAAGGCTAAAAAATCTCTCACCCACAACATCCAAGAAATCAAGGACTCAATGAAAAGACGAACCTAAGAATCATAGGAGTAGAGGAAAGAGAAGACTCCCGACTCTAAGGTCCAGGAAATATCTTCAACAAAATCATAGAAGAAAATTTCGAAACCTGAAAAAAGAGATGCCAATAAAAATCCTAGAGGCTTACATAACACCGAACAGATTAGATCACAAAAGAAACTCCTCTGGCCACATAATAATTGAAACACCAAATGTACAGAACAAAGAAAGAATATTAAAAGCTGTAAGAGAAAAAGGTCAAGTCACATGCAATGGCAGACCCATCAGAATTACACCTGACCTCTCCTCAGAAACTTTACAAGCTAGAAGGGCCTGGACAGATGTCCTACAAGTCCTGAGAAATCATAGGTGCCCAGCCAGACTACTAAACCCAGCAAAACTCTCTATCAACACAGATGGAGAAAACAAGATATTCCATGACAAAATCAAATTTAAACAATATCTACCCACAAACCCAGCCCTACAGAAGATCCTAGAAGGAAAATTCCAACCCAGAGAAGAAAACTTCACCCAACAAAAGAAAGGGAATAAAAAACCCCTCAGCAACTAAACCAAAAGAGGCACAGGACCATCACCTATACCAAACTAATGGGAAACAACAACACCAGGTCACTAATATCCATCAACATCAATGGACTCAACTCCCCAACAAAAAGGCACAGGTTTACAGAGTAGATCCGCAAGCAAGATCCGTCCTTTTGCTGCATACAAGAAACACATCTCACTACCAAAGATAGACACTACCTCAGAGTAAAGGGCTGGGAAAAGGTTTTCCAAGCAAATGGACCCAGGAAGCAAGCTGGAGTAGCCATGCTAATATCAAACAAAACAGACTTCCAACTGAAGTTAATGAAAAAAGAAAAAGAAGGACATTATATACTCATTAAAGGGAATATTCATCAAGAGGAAATCTCAATACTGAACATCTATGCCCCAAATACAAAGGCATCTACTTTTGTAAAAGAAACACTTTTAAATCTTCAATCGCACGTCGATCACAACACATTAGTAGTGGGAGACTTCAACACCCCACTCACAACAATGGACAGATCATCAAGACTGAGGTCAAACAGAGAAATATTGAGTCTAACAGAGATCACGAAACAAATGGACCAAACAGATATCTACAGAACGTTTCACCCAAATACAAAGGAATACACCTTTTTCTCAGCACCCCCCGGAACCTTCTCCAAAATTGACCACATAGTTGGTCACAAAGATAGTCTCAATAGATACAAGAAAATTGAAATAACACCTTGTATTTTATCAGACCACCACGGAATAAAGCTGGTCTTCAACAGCAAAAGAATCAACAGAAAGCCTACACACACATGGAAATTGAACAGCTCCTTACTGGATGACTACTGGGTCAGGGAAGAAATAAAGAAGGAAATCAAAGACTTCTTAAAATCCAACGACAATGAAGACACAACATACCCAAACGTATGGGATACAATAAAAGCTGTGCTACGAGGAAAGTTCATAGCACTAAGTGCTTTCAAAAAGAAAATTGTGACAGCTCATATTAGTGAATTAACAGCTAAGCTGGGTGAATTGGAAAAAAAAGAAGCAAACATGCCCAAGAGGAGCAGAAGGCAGGAAATCATCAAACTTAGGGCTGAAATCAACAACTTAGAATCAAAAAGAACTATACAAAGAATCAATGAAACCAAGAGTTGGTTCTTCAAGAAAATCAACAAAATAGACAGACCCCTAGCCAAATTAACTAAAAGGCAAAGGGAAAGAACCCAAATCAACAAAATCAGAAATGAAATGGGAGAAATAACAACAAACATTGAAGAAATCCAGAGATTATTTGGGTCCTACTGTAAAAATCTATACTCCACCAAATTTGAAAACTTAAGCGAAATGGAAAATTTTCTTGATAGATTCCACCTATCGAAGCTAAATCAAGGTCAGATTAACAGATTAAACAGCCCTATAACCCCTAAGGAAATAGAAACAGTCATTAATAATCTCCCAACCAAAAAAAGCCCAGGGCCAGATGGCTTTAGCATGGAATTCTACCGGACCTTCAAAGAGGAACTAACACCATTACTTTTCAAACTCTTCCACCACATAGAAACAGAAAGAACACTGTCAAACTCATTCTATGAGGCCACTGTCATTCTGATTCCTAAACCACACAACGACCCAACAAAGAAAGAGAATTTCAGACCAATCTCTCTCATGAACATAGATGCAAAAATACTTAATAAAATACTAGCAAACCGAATTCAGGAACACATCAAAAGTATCATACACCATGATCAAGTAGGCTTCATCCCAGGAATGCAGGGATAGTGGAACATATGAAAGTCTATCAACGTCATTCACAATATAAAAAAGATGAAAGAAAAAAACCACATGATATTCTTGCTAGATGCGGAAAAACCATTTGACAAAATCCAACACCCCTTCATGCTAAAGGTTCTGGAGAGAACGGGCATACAAGGACCATACCTAGAAATAATAAAGGCAATATACAGCAAGCCAGTGGCCAACATCAAATTAAATGGAGAGAAGCTTGAAGCATTTCCTCTAAACTCAGGGACAAGACAAGGATGCCCACTTTCACCATATCTCTTCAATATAGTACTTGAAATTCTTGCTAGGGCAATAAACCAACTAAAGGAGATCAAGGGGATAAATACTGGAAACCAAGAAGTCAAATTATCCCTATTCACAGATGATATGTTAGTATACATAAGCGACCCCAAAAACTCCACCAAAGAACTCTTACAGCTGATAAACAACTTCAGCAAGGTAGCTGGATCCAAAATTAACTCAAAAAAATCAGAAGCCCTTCTTTATACAACAAACAAACATACCAAGAAAGAAATAAGGGAAACAGCCCCCTTCACAATAGCCACAGACAATATAAAATACCTGGGGGTAACTCTAACCAAGCAAGTAAAGGACCTATACAACAAGAACTTCAAGCCCCTGAAGAAAGAAATGGAAGAGGCTTTTAGAAGATGGAAAGATCTCCCATGCTCATGGATAGGTAGGATCAACATAATAAAAATGGCTATTCTACCAAAAACAATATATATATTCAATATAATTCCTATCAAAATACCAACACAATTCTTTATAGACCGGAAAAAGCTATACTCAACTTCATATGGAACAACAAAAAGCCCAGAATAGCTAAATCAATCCTGTACAATAAAAAAGCATCTGGAGGTATCACCATCCCAGATTTCAAGCTGTACTACAGAGCAATAATAATAAAAACAGCATGGTACTGGTATAGAAACAGACCAGTGGATCAATGGAATCGAATTGAAGACCCAAACATGGACCTACACACCTATGGCCAACTAATCTTTGACAAAGAAGCCAAAACCACACAATGGAAGAAGGACAGCATCTTCAACAAATGGTGCTGGTCCAACTGGATGTCCACTTGCAAAAGAATGAAATTAGACCCATTCTATCACTTTGTACAAAACTTAATTCCAAGTGGATCAAAGACCTTAACATAAGGCCGGCCACACTAAAGATACTAGAAAAAAAAGTAGGAGAAACCCTCGAACTCATTGGCACAGGTGACAACTTCCTGAACAGAACACCAACAGCTCAGGACCTGAGATCAACAATC
The DNA here is from genome assembly GCA_907164525.1 of Lophiomys imhausi. Classification (NCBI taxonomy): domain Eukaryota; kingdom Metazoa; phylum Chordata; class Mammalia; order Rodentia; family Muridae; genus Lophiomys; species Lophiomys imhausi. Next base: position 11,385,867 of record CAJQZJ010032178.1, on the reverse strand, counting down.
AATAAATGGGACCTCATGAAACTGAAAAGATTCTGTAAGGCAAAAGACACAGTCATTAGAACAAAACGGCAACCAACAGACTGGGAGAAAATCTTCACTAACCCCATATCTGATAGAGGGCTATTATCTAAAATCTACAAAGAACTCAAGAAACTAAATGCCAAGAAACCAAATAATCCAATCAAAAAATTGGAGATGGAGCTAAATAGAGAATTCACAAAGGAGGAATCCCTAATGGCCGGGAGTCACCTGAAGAAATGCTCAACATCCTTAATCATCAGAGAAATGCAACTCAAAACGACCCTGAGATTCCATCTCACACCTGTCAGAATGGCTAAGGTAAAGAGCTCAAATGATGGCACATGCTGGCGAGGGTGTGGAGAAAGTGGTACCCTACTCCATTGCTGGTGGGAGTGCAGGCTTGTGAAACCACTATGGAGGTCTGTCTGGAGATATCTTAGAAACCTTGGAATAACTTTGCCTCAGGACCCAGCCATACCACTTCTGGGTATACACCCAAAGGACCTCTCACGGAGACATAGGGAAGTCTCCTCATCTATGTTCATAGCAGCCTTATTTGTAATAGCTAGGTACTGGAAACAACCCAGATGTCCCTCAACTGAAGAATGGATTAAAAAATTGTGGTACATCTATACAATGGAATATTACTCAGGTATCAGAAACAATGAAATCATGCAATTTGCAACCAAATGGATGGATCTAGAGAAGCTCATCCTGAGTGAGCTAACCCAGACTCAGAAGGATGCACACGGTATCTATTCACTTATAGTAGGATTTCAGCTATATCGTACAGGATATCTGTACTACAACCAACACACCAAAAGGAACATGGACATAAACTTTTTTTTTCATTTCTTTATCTTTTTCCTTTTCCTTTTTTTTCTTTTTCTTTTTCCTCTCTTTTTTTGTTGATGTTCTTTGTTTTTGTGGGTTTGTGTGTCTGTTGGTCTTTTTTTTAGTTTCCCCCCCCTCCCCGTAGCAAGGAGACACCTTTCACTGGCAGTACTGCCTCGTAGGCCCCCGGTGTATGAAGAGGCTCTTGGCCCTCATATGACTCCTGATCTGTGGTGAGAGACTGTTATGCAGGGACACTCCACCCCAGAGGATCAAGACGGAAGGGTCAGGGGGTAGAGCATGGGAGGGTGGGGCTGGGAAGCTGGAAAAGAGGAAAATATGATAAGGAAGTAACCTGTAGCAACAAACAAATAAATTTATTAATTATAAAAAGCAGGTAACAACGTTAAAACACTGTAAATAAAATAAAGGATACAGCCATTCAACCTGGTTTTATAAACCTCCAAGTGTCGAAAAAACGTAGAGCTAAGGTAAAATGCAGGAGAAATGTGGTGTTAACCCATGCCTTTAACTTCAGCAGAGACGGGAGGAGCACCATAGAGTTAGTGGACTTATAAATTCTAGAGTTACCTGGAACAGGGTGGTGAGGGTTCACACCCTTAATCCCATCATTCAAGAAGAGTACACCCTTAACCCCAACACACTAGAGACAGAAACAGGCAGGTCTCAGAGCTCAAGATCAGCCTGATACAAAACAAACTCTAAATAGAGAAAAAATTCAATCCAGGAGTGGTGGAACACATCTTTAATCCCTTCAGATGGGAACCACAGGTCTCTGATCCCAATAATCAGAATTCAGAGACACACACATAGGATTTGGAAGGACCTAAGTTTAAAAGCTACTTACAAAAGGCCCACTCAATGCAAACAAATTGTCCTTCAAGATCTTAAATATATACACTAAAGCTGGTTTAGCTCCAAAATAACAAAATAATTTCTTCTTTAAACCAGATTGAAAGATAACACTTTACATATTGTCAAGAAACCAAATTTGCTTCAGGAGAAATATTACCTACCCACCCCCCAAAAAAAGAGGGTGATTGTCCCTGAGTGAGGATTAGGGCAGGGCTCTGTTCTTATCTTTCCAGGAGAATCAAAGCATCCATTCAAGGAACCCAGGGACAACTGGACAACAGAAACCTCAGCAGAAAACAGAATCAGACACCAAAAGAAGACAAGTGACCCAGTTGATTCAGCCTGACAGACTCCATCAATAGCTGTCTACATCAAAAGCCTACAACGACAACAACTCAATATCGCTAAGACCGTTCAGCTCTACACAATGCCCCAGCCAGATCCTCAGTAAAGCCTGGAAGTTCCGCTTCTGCCTACAAACTCCTTAGGACATCTAAACAGCTGAGAACAGAAGGACTGAACATAAAAGGATTGTACTAACATTTTTAACCATTTTTCCATTTTGGTTCGGGGCCCAAACAGGTTTACTATGACCCAAATCAGCAGGAAGTCATTTTAAGAGAGCGACGTCCCATACCCAGAGGGTGGGGAGGGTGTTTCTCCACCCCCCCTTTTTTGGTTATTTGAAGGACAACTGAAAACTCTGTTATTTAGGGGAAGAGATTACAAGTGGTTAAATGGTCCTGTTTAATGGGTTTTGGAGGTTAGACCTAGGGTATTCCTTCTTTTCCTTTTCTGTATCCTTCCTATGTAGGAATGCATGGACTTGAGAAAAATTGAGACATAGACATAGCACAGGAAGGACCAAGAAGAAGGGTCAGATTATTGAATATGCCCTTATATCTTTGTATATTGATACAAAATTAGTAGTACATTTGGCTAAAGTGGTATTGACCATTGTTTATTGTGCAAAAATAAGATCGTATTGGACTACGTCGGTATTGATCTTTGTATATTGATACAAAATTAAGATTATAGTTGGCCACAATGGTATTGACCCTTGTATATGGACGTAATATTAAGATTGTATTGGGCCACATAGGCATTGATCTTTGTATATTGATACAAAATTAAGAGTATATTTAGCCACATTTGAATAGATCTTTGTATATTGATACAAAATTTAAGGTAACGCTTCCTAATGGTATCATACCTAGAGATACTTAAAAATGAAATGTGAAGCTCTGGCCTCTTGATACCAACCGTCTTAAACTGTTTAGGATAGTTAAGAAAAACAAACTGCTAGTTATGCATGCATGTCACCTTGGAGCTACTATGACAGTCTATCACAGATATTCTCTAAGCTACTCAGTAATCAAGTTGTTAAGAGACAAGCAACATTTGCTTATCTAAATACAAGAGATAGATAGGGCATCTTCAAAAACCCCAAGAGATCTGCAGAATATGGCATTCAAAAATGTGGTCTTAAAATAAGATCTTTTTTTATATTGTGACATATCAGCTCCTGACAGCACCCCCTATTCTACTCCAAGTAGAAGAAAAGCATCGAAGAATCTCCAGTGTGAGATGGTTGAATTAGTGGCAAGCCTATCTCTTGGCATGTAAAAACTCCTTGCTTCAACTGCAGACAGACTGCTGTCCAAAAAGGACAAAACTTGGTAGCAGGGAAGTCGACAGCCTAGCTCTGCCAAGACAGGGTAGGTAAGTCCTTCATAATCCCTGCTCTACAATAAATGTCTGTCAGAGAAACAGGACCAAAAGGCTGAAGACTGATGCTGGAATGTATGGAGAGAAAATGGGAACTGTCCAGGTAGTCACTGGTTTGTCATTTCTTAGTATTGGAAGCTGCAGGCCCTGCACTTCCTATATAATCAGATATATTTATCCTTCTCAGCTCTCTGAGGTGGTTGAAGAATAGAGAGCTTGAGTCTCATAGCTAAATTTTTGAGTTGTTTAGGAATTAAGAGGGTGTTCTAGATCTAAGAAGATGGCTATAATAGTGATGCAAGTTAGTATGAAAGCTAAGTCAGTTATAGAACTTTACACTCATGGAGATGGTTAGAAGGTAGAAGGTTAAAGTCAGGGGCCAAATATGTATGAACTAGACATTGGGAAAGTATACTGGGCCATTTAACTCTCATAAATGTGGCATATTTAATTCTGCTGTTTTGTATAGAATTTACTGTTATAAAAGAAAGAACCATTTCTTGGATTGAAAAGGGAAGCTGTTGGGGGGGGAAGAGGGTGGAAGGGTAGGACAGGAAGAGGGAATAGGGAAGGGTTTGTGACTGAGATGTAACTTGAAGAAAAAAAAATAAAGTACTTATAAAAAAAAAGAAAGCTATACTATATGAGTTTTTAAAATAGCCTTTTTATTAGACAAAAAGAGAGAATTGATGGTGTGATGCTATGCATTCTAAATACTAATTAATCTCCTAGAAGCCTGTTTGCTGTCCACCACATGAAGATGTGTTAACTTTCTTGTTAACCATTGTCTCTGTTGATTAAATAAATGCTGAGGGATGAGATTTGGGCAAAGTCAGAGGTAGGTGGGACTAAGGTGCTCAAACTTCTGAAGCAGAGACGTTGATGAGTACAAGAAGCCTCCAGGAGAAGGAAGAATAACTCAAGAGCAGGAAGGTAGTCACATGCCACAGGTTAGAAAAAAGAACATCATTCCATGTAGCCTGGAACATTGGCACAGCATGGAGACTAGTAGTCCAGGGGACATATGTATATATGGGATCATATTTGGGGAATAGAATTATAAGCTATCTTAGATGGGCTCAGATTGCACAATCCAGGCCAAGGCTTGTTAAAATAAAATAAAATAAACCCTCAAAAAAACAGTTAAAATAGTACAGCAGTGGTACAGGATTAACAACTAAACTGACGAAATAGAACATGAAGTCTCAAAATATATCCAGACAGATACATGACAAAGCTGAGTTCATTCTAATATCAAATACATGTCAGTAAATCAGTGGAAAGGTAACATATGAAATTATCTTGGAGCTTCAAAGTAAAAAAATATATATATATAATTAATCAGAGCACAAAAAAATTTCCCAAGAGAAAGCCTGAATCTGTTGTACTGCTGTGATACTAAGACCTTCACCTCATGAGAAGGTAAAGGTGAACCACTGACACACTTGCATTTAACTGGCAAGAAAGCCATTCACAATGCAGAAATGAACTCAGTCTCTGTAGGATGCTTGGGTCCCCTTCTCCTGGGTGATGGCAGACAGAAAGCCTGTTAGAAAGTAAGTAGGTGATGGTGGCAGAGCCCTCCCTCCTGAGTGGGAGTGCTACTGTCATAGCTACTTTTCTATTGCCATGACAAAACATCATGACCAAGGCAACTTATAAAATAAAAGTTTAGTTTGGGGTCACAGTCTCAGAGAGTTAGGGTTCATGATGGCAAAGTAAAGGCATGGTTCAGGAACAGCTGAGATCTTACATTTTAAACCAAAAGTAGGAAGCAAAGCAAGAGAGATTAAGAATGGCTCATGTCTTTTAAAACCGTAAAGCCTACCCCAGTGGCAGTGACATATCTTCTCCAACAAGGCCATACCTCCTAATCCTTCCCAAATTGTTCTACCAAATAGGGGACCAAACATTCAAACATAGGAGCCTATGGGGTCATTCTCATTCAAACGACCACAGGTACCCTCCAGGATGTCTTTGAGGGACTTCTATATTATGTTAACTAAAGACAAAAGATATGAATAAAAAGAGAAAGAGAAACTGTCAGTATTGTATTCCTGTGTATTAACTTGCTACCTGCAAGTGCACTGTGATCAGCTGCCTTCTTCTCCTGATACTATGCCTTCCCTGTCATGATATACTGTAGCCTCTCAAACTGTGAGCCAGAATAATCCCTTTTCTATTAAGAGTTTTGGCCAAGTATTTTGTCACAGGAATTTTTTTTAAAAAGTAAGTAACATGAAAAAAAAAGTAGTAATACAAGAAGTAACTGAGGAAGGCTGTGGGATAGGTCTAGAGCACAGGCAACATTCTGTTCTATTATATACAGTTTGTCTAATGTGTTTATTCTGAATAACTTAAGTCACACATGTATTATTTGATCTCATTCTGTATTTATATAAACTGAAAAACTATAGGTCTGGGGGCTGGGGACATGGCTTAGCAGACAGAGTGCCTGCCACACAAGCACAAGGACCTGAGTTTAGACCCCAAGAACTCACATAAAAATCCCACCATGACAGTGAACATCTGCAACTCCAGCTCCTGGGGGAGGGAGGCAGGTAGAGACAGATGAATCCCTGAATATTATAGGCCAGTCATCCCAGCCAGATCAATAATCTTCATGTTCAGTGAGAGGTATTGTCTGTGGAATAGGAACTTGTATATATGTGTGTGGAGGGGGACAAGTATGACAGGGAGATTAGAGAAGGTGAGAATTATAATAATCATAAAGTACTTCATCACTTTGTACATGAATAAAATTTCCCAAGAAAAACCCCAAAAAATTTTAAACATAATAATTTTTAAAGGTATAAAGCTGAAGAATGCCTGACAAAAGAATCCAGTGTCAGCTTCTTGCCTCTACAGTCATGCTTGCACACACACACACACACACACACACACACACACACACACACACACATACAAGCACATAGGGACATTATATTGAATAAAATATGAATGAGATGAAATCATTACAATTAAGATGTTTTGTAAAGATTCTTTTTTTTTTTTTTCTGGAACTATGCTGTGCAGCTTGCTGAGATTACACCATCAGTGAGTACCCAACTAGGAATCAGGATATTTGTCCTCTAAGTCTGTTCTCACCTAGCCAATTATCTTGCTAACAGAAGTCATGTGACAAGCCTATATTGTTTTCGCGAGGAGATGTTTGCATTCATCTTTAACATCTCCCATAACTTTAAATATCTTGTAATTTCAATGATTGCTCTAGACAAATGTATACTATGATTGATGGGAAAGATAAGGTACGTCATTTCCTTTTAACACAGTTACTGTAAAATTCACATTAAGGAGGAGATAATGTCAGTGCTAAGAAGAGCAATTATATGATATGTGGTGAAAACTCACATTTACAAAAATAACATAATATACATGAAATGCATACAGCACAAAGATGATTTTCCCCTTTTTCATCTGACCTTTTAAAATCAGAAATATTTACAAAGTACCCCTATGCAAAACAATCCTGACCTTTGTAAAAAATGCCTAGATCTCTGAATGAGGCTTTAAAAATCAACTAATAAAGACTAAAAGATATTTACCCACATAGAGAACAAGTTTCAGAGGTGGGGGGAGCTTAAAGCAATCAGATAGATAGCCTAATAAATGATAAAGGTCATGCTGGTGAAGAGCAGACTCCCTCCAACACTGCTCTCTTGAATAAACACTGCAATCTGCCTGTTGCCTGATAAGAGAGCTAATTGTTCCATATTTTGTTTTGTAAAGCATCCTAAAATCTCAATTAAATGCTCAACATGGAAAAATGTGTGCTTTCTGTTCCTTTCTTTCATTTGCTTTGCAACATGAACAAGGCAAGTAGGAGGACACAAAATACTGAATTTCCTTGTTCCCCTCTAAGCCATGGCATTGCCTGCATATTTCCTAGCATTCCAACTCTCACCCTTACTTCACACCACTAGAGGCAAGAGCTAATTCACCCGCTACTATCTGTGATTTTCAAAATGGGTTACTGTCTGTCAGCCCAACACCCTAAAGTCTAGGTCATTCCTTATCATGAATACAGGGGCTTTCTGTTCCTAACCCCTGAGCTGGTTTCTTGAAACCCAGTAATGGGTGTGAAATGAATTTTAAACTGGGTCAACCTACCTTATACTCCCTTTCCAGACTAATTCCTTTAAAAATAATAATAGTGTTAAAAAAAGGATTCAAAAAGATCAGGCTTTTTAGAGCAGGTTCATCTGTACTTCAGGTCAGAGGTATTCATACAGAATTAAATTAGGAAACTACAGCTCTATTGTTCAATATTTTTCACATAAATTCCCCCATTTCTTTACTGTACTCTTTTTTATAGATTAATTTATTTATGCACATGGGTGTTTTATCTGAATGTACACTTGCACACTATAAGAGGGTAGATTCCCATGGGGCTATAGTTATAGACTATGGTAAGCTACCATGTGAGTGCTGGGAATTGAATTCAGGACCTCTGGAAGAACAGCCAGTGTTCTTAACCATTGAGCCATCTCTCCAGCCCTACTGCACTCTTTTTTTTCCTAGCCCCACTTTCCTTTGCTTTGTCAGCATGAACGTTCTGTCTTAAATGATTTCGCAAACACTACAAACACACTTTGCTTCATTAAAAAAAAAATTATTCACAGTTTAAATTTCCTTATCAGGGTCATCCACAATTTAACAATTTAGAGGGTTATTGTGTCAATTTCAGCTAGTGAGGGACAGGAATGTTGGGGTAGTGTTAAGCATTCTAAATGTTAATTGGTCCTGTTTGCTGTCTGTTACTTACATTGACTCTGATTGGTTAAAATAAATGCTGAGGCCTGAGATTGGGCAAAGACAGAGAAAGGTGGGACTTCCTGAGATTAGAACAGGAAGCCTGAGCTTTACACAGAGAATTAATTCATTCCAGCCAGGAGAAGCAGGAAGAAGGAGGCACACACCATGGGTTAGAAAAAGGAACCCCATTCCACATGGCCAGGAACATTGGCATAGCATGGAGAATGGCAGTCTAAGGGGACATATGTATATATTGGGTAATATTTGGGTAATAGAATTAAGAGCTAGCTTAGATGGGCCAACATTGCTCAATTCAGGCCAAGGCTTGTCAAAATCCACATGGTGTCTGTGTATTCATTTATAGTGGCTGCTTAAAGATTAATGGGTGCCAACCAATTAAATACAACCTAAATACTGTTAATTAATTTAATTAATTTTTTCTACACAGGAGTCCAATGTATATAATTTAATTTTTTTTCTGTGTGATTGTCTTGCCATAATGCACCCTCATGCAGTGCATGTAAACCACATGACTGCTTGGGTGCTTTGGAGTTCAGAAGAAGGTGTTAGATTCCCTGGAAATGGAGCTATGGATGGTGAACATCATGTGGTTTCCAGGAGTCAATCGCAACTCCTCTGTAACAGTAGCCAGTACTTAACCACTGAATCATCTCTTCAGACCAAGGACACCAATGTTTAATGCAGATCCCAAGTGAATTTTTCTTTTGGGATCCGAATAACATTTGTAAACTTGAAGGGATATTAAGCCAATAGGAAACTGAATTATCTCATGAAAATATACCCATAAAATTGGGCATTTCTATCTATCTACTTAAAGACATTAAGGGAAGTATTCAGTATGCTGGTGCTTTAAATGTGCAGATATTTTTGTTTGTTTGTTTTTCATTTTGTTTTTAAGATTGGAAAAGAATTCTAGCAGGAGTTTAACATTTGAATCCAGGCAGTAACTTATTTCCAAACATCTACCAAACTATACTGCATTCTTACTTTCTGTGTTAACAAGAACTTAACAAGACAATTCAGGCACAACATTCAGTGTGTGTTTGTGCTGCAGAGGTGAAAACAGGTGGCTCGTGGGGCTCACTGGCCAACCAGCCAACCTAAATAGGTACCTATATACCTATAGGTATGAACATGCACATAGAGATGCACACACACAATTGTAAAAAAATAAATTGTTGGACTCTGTAGACATCCATACTCCACAATCAACTCTGTAAACATTGGGCTTTAGGAAAATAAAACACTAAAGTAACTATGGATGGTGTAACAGGTAAAAATAAAACTAAATTTTGAGATTCTCAAGACCCAGCAAATCTCTTAGCAAGGAATGTTGTGCCTAAATAAAACAAAAACTCATAGAAAAAAATCTTGGTAATCAAACCTGAGTCTGAACAGATTATCTGAAGATATAAAAAGATATAACCTAAACCTATATTCAGTTCTGACCAAAATGTGAGTAGAATTAAGTTTTCCTATGTCCTTGAAGTTTACATATCTAATTTTACCCCTGTTACTTGTCTCCTGCTCTTACCTCTAATACTCATCAGAAATGGAAGAGAAGGGTTGTTCTTGTGTGTGTGTGTGCGTGTGTGTGTGTGTGTGTGTGTGTGTGTGTGTGTGTGCATGTGTGTGTGTGCATGTGTGTGTGTGCATGTGTGTGTGTGTGTGCATGTGTGTGTGTGTGTGTGTGTAGTGTGCTTGTATATGTGTGTGTGTGTGTGTAGTGTGCTTGTATATGTGTGTGTGTGTGTGTGTGTAGTGTGCTTGTATATGTGTGTGTGTGTGTGTGTGTGTGTGTGTGTGTGTGTGTGTGTGTGTAGTGTGCTTGTATATGTGTCTGTTACTGTTCTTTCTGAGTAATTTGAAGTGGCTAAGCAATGGGAAGCCTAATAAGTAGATGAGGAATGAGAAGAAGGGAATCAGCACACCCCGCAGAGTGAGAATCAGCACACCCCACAGAGTGAGGCTGAAAGCTCTGTTCAGACATATTGCCCAAAGATCAAGACAATCACTCAAAATGCCTGATGGCTAGGGTGGCTGATGGATATCGTTTTGGTAATGAGTACCAATCAACCATTTCAAGAAGAAAATTGAGTTTAAGTAGCTGACTGTCTCTGTGTGGATAACAGTCTGAAATGAAAGAGTAGGAAGAATTCAATCATTAAGATGCCCACAGCCAATCAGATGGATTTTCATTCATCCCTGAAGGTCCATTTTATGTCACGTAGGTACTGCTTGAGTTTGAGTTTCATTTTATTTTATTTCTATTTCCCATCCTCTGATGGAGACACTAATGAGCTGTAAAAATAACCAAGAGGCAGACAAAAAATGGGGAGGAGGCACAAAGGACATGAATAATCTGCAAATGGAAAAATTATTCCCAGAAGAATCAGGGGTTGGTTAGTGATGCTGTGAAATAATGAGAATTGTCTCCCAAAATACTCTCTTTAACACACAGTAGACTATAATGAATTCCTACAAGAGAAAAAACTTATGGTTCGTGTAACTAATTTTGGCAACTCTTACAAAGAAAAAAATTTTCCATAGAATCCTGGAGTCTAGTGGAGTTAAGAGATCCTAACCTTGTAGATTAAAAAAAAGCATAACTAAATGTCAACTGGAATGTCTAAAATGTGAACAGGAAAAGTAAAAAAAAAATTAGAGTAGGAAAGGAGTTGCATTTTAAAGAATATATTGTATTCTCACTTCACTGGAAACATAACACTGGTAGATATGATATTTAATAGTCCCAGATATCCAAGGAACTCTGTAATATTATCCTTGCAGAGATGACAGAGACTGAGAAATTAACTAACCTGCTTAGAACAGAAATAATAAGTGTGTGTGTGTGTGTGTGTGTGTGTGTGTGTGTGTGTGTGTGTGTGTGAGAGAGAGAGAGAGAGAGAGAGAGAACAGCTCTTCTCTTTCATTTCTGACAAGTATTGGAGATAAGAGCATGACACAGGTGACTTGAGCTAAACGAATTATTACATCTGTTCACATAAGTAAGGAAGATCATATAGTGAATTTGAGCTCATTGAAATGCACTTGTCTGAAGCTATTTAACTTGATTTTATTAAAGCCAAGGTTATTACACCATTTTCCCTTCACACCAAATGACAAAAGATAAATTTTTAAACTACCCACATAAGTGAAGTATGATTCCAGAAATTATAGAGAAATAATAAAGAAGGTGTGGATGGGAAAATTATGAGGGATTACAAAATTAATTCTCAGAATTAAAAGAGCCCAAGCTTTGTATTTGTCTACTGAAGAGAAAACAAACTAAATAAACATACTAAGATATAGAAACATGTGTGATTGTAGAACTTCAGATTCTAAGAAAGAAGCAGTTTTAAATGTTTCTACAGACGGAACAAAGTATATATGTTTGGAGGAACAGGAATAATACTAATGCAAGACTTATTAGAAATAGTGAATGTTAAAGAAAATGAATCCAATGTCCTGAGAAAAGAAAACTCTAAATGTATGTGATTTCAGTACTATCACTCAATGTAAAAAAAAAAAAATTCAAAACACTAAGTCTGAAGCTTGATTATCATAGGTGATTTCTTAATAAGTTACTTCTGGAAACAGAAAAGTATTAGAACATGAGTTGTTCCCCCAAAAGAAGCATGTGTTGACTTGGCCTCTAGTTGGTGGTGCAATCTTGAGAAGCTCTGAAAAGTTTTGAGGTAATACCTCATTGGAAGTCGTAGGGCCTGGGGATGGATCCTTGGGGTATTTGTCTCCAGCTTCTCTCTTCCTTTCTCTCTGCTTCTTGACTACTAAAAAGTAAAGCAGCTCTTCCACCCCATACATTTCTGCTTTCAAGATGTTCTGCCTAAGGTTGTGAAGTTAAGCATCCATGGACTGAACTATTCAAAATCAAGAGCCAAAACAAATTTTGCCTTCATTAAGTTTTTGTGTCAGGTATTTAGTCATGGAGACAATAAAAACTAGTAGTACAAGATGTCAATCAAGAAAAGGACAGGCACTTCCTATATAATCAGATATATTTATCCCTCTCAGGTCTCTGAGGTGGTTGAAGAATAGACAGCTAGAGTCTCATAGTTAAATTTTGAGTTGTTTAGGAATCAAGAGGGTGTTCTGGATCTAAGAAGATATTTTTAAAATTATGAGGCAAATTAGTATGAAAGCTGAGTTAGATATAGAACTTTAAACACATGGAGATGGTTAGATAGTAGAATGTTAAAGTCAGGTGCCAAATACATATGGACTGGACATTGGGAATGTATGTTAAGCCATATAACTCATAATTGTGGCCTATTTATTTCTGTTGTTTTGTATTGTATTTATAGTTATAAGAAAAAGAACCATTTTTTGGACTGAAAGGGAGAGCTGTTGGGGGGAAAAAGAAATACCTTAAACTAAAAAAAAAAAAAAAAAAGGGAAGAGGATGGTGGGGCTGAGGGGGAGGAGGGTGGAAGGGTGGGACTGGAGGGGGGAGTAGGGAGGGGATTGTGATTGAGATGTAACTTGAAGAAATAACAAATAAATTATTAAAAAAAAGAAAAGGACAGGCTTGTAATCTCCCAAACAGTAGGTCGAATTCAATAATCCATAAATTATATATAACACTCACACACACCATGGACAGGAAGCCCTCTGAATCTAATCTCTAATGAGGTGATAACTCAAAGTGAGGAGGTAAATGGAATATAGATTGAGAAACATAGGAGCAGACAGGTGTCATTACAGCACACTTTTAGCTTCTGCACAACAGAAGAAAAGAGTAAAGCAACAGGCAGTGTACAGAATAACAGAAAATACTCATGAGCTGTGTATCTGACAAGAAACAAATATACAAATATAAGAAGTACTTTTTTCACTTTTTTTACGTTTCTTTCTTCCTTTTACTGAAAATATATTTTTTCTCACATACTATATCCTAATTATAGTTTCCCCTCCCTCTATTTCTCCCAGTTCCTCTCCTTCTCCCTTCTCATATGGATCCACCCCCTTTCTGTCTCTCAGTAGAAAACATACAGGATTCTAAGGGATAATAATAATATAATATAACAAAGAGTAACACATTGAAATAGGACAAAATAATCAGAAGGAAAAGAGTCCAAGAGAAGACACAAGAAACAGATATGGATACAGACACCCACTGATTTGCACACTCAGGAATAACATAAAAACACTAAACTGGAAGACATAATATATATATATATATATATATATATATATATATATATATATATATA
>CAJQZJ010032178.1:11338435-11372367 GCA_907164525.1 Lophiomys imhausi | reverse complement strand
ATATATATATATATATATATATATATATATATATATATATATATATACAAAACCCATAAGGTAAAAAAAATAGATAGATAGATAGATAGTAGAGAGTAGATAGATAGATTATAGATAGATCGATAGATAGATAGATGATAGGGAAATAGCCCTGACATGACATTATGAGACAAGGAACCTCTAAAGATGCCATTGAGCTAATTTCCTGTTGGCCATCTACTGCTGGTATGCAACCTACCCTTAAGAGTAGTTTGTTTCCCTAGTGAACCTCCCTTGGAGAAAACTAAATTTACAATTGCAAGTGTTTATTAATTAGAGATAGCTTCTGGCTTAGGGATAGAGGCATGTATCCACTTCTCCTTTTAGCTCTAGGACCCCATCTAGTCTTATGTATGGTGCCTCAGTCTCTGTGAGTTCATATATGCAACAAATTGTTGATTTACAGGGCCTTGTTTGCTTTGTGTCATCCATCCCCTCTGGGTTACACACTATTTGCCTCCTGTTCTGCAGGATTCCCTACACCCTGAAGGGAGGGATTTGATGGAGATATCCCATTTAGAGCTAAGTGATCCAAGGTCTCATTCGCTGAATAGTGTCTGGCTGTGGGTCTCTGAATTTTTTCTCATCTCCTATAGGGGGAATTTCTCTGATTGATCATAATCTATGAATATAGCAGAATGTCATTAGGAGTCATTTTATAGCTACATTCTTTTAACAGAACAGTCGTATCTGGTTTTGTCCTAGGTCCCTTGGCTATCTAGTCTCAGGTTCTTAGTCATCCAAACAGTGTCAGGTTTGGATTCCATCTTATGGAGTGGTTCTTCAGTCAAATCAAATATTGTTTGGTTACTCTTATAAGCTTTGCACCATCATTACACTAGCATATCTTGCAGGCTGGACATTACTATAGATCAAAAGGTTTCTAGCTGTGTTAATGTTTATGCTTCATTCAATTCATGTAAACATTGGTGGCTTGCAGAGTACATTCCTGTACAAAAGACACTAGCACATAGGGAGTTTGACTCTAAGAAGACACAGGTCAACTTCTCTGTGCTTAATGAATTATGTAAATGTTGTTTTCAGAAATGGGGCCTTCCTGTAAGTTTGTTGACAGTAACTTTCTAGTCTTGGCAACAATCTGGGTTGTTTGTGAGTTCCCTTTGACAACAACTCAATTGGATATAACCCAGTCCCAGTACTGGAAGTTTCATTTGGTGACAAAGGATGGCCACTAATGGGTCTGTCTCACTCATTATTTGGCAATCATTTAGATTGCTTTAATATCAGGAAGTTACTGCTGTATTAGGTTTCCACATTATCCCTCACATGTCCCACAATTTTAGTTGTCTCTCCCCATATTCAGTCCCTCATCCTGCTTCTCCTTACCCATCTTCACTTGATTCTCTCATTCCAGCCCCCCCCCTCATTTATCCATAACTGTTTATTCTAAAAACACGAGAGATTCTAGATCAATAGTATGAAGGGAATATTCCAGCTTCAAGATGGACATTCCCCAAAAGAAGACATACAAATCACAATGAGATATTACCTCAGACAAGTTTAGGTGGATTTTATCCAAAAGACAAGAAATGGTAAATATCAGTGAGGGAGTCTTTGTGCAGTGTTGATGAGAATGCTAATTGGTACAGTAATTACTGAAAATTGTATTGGGAATCCTCCAAAAAATAGAAATACCATATATTCTGTATTTGTCCTTTGGGCAAATATCAAAACAACTAAGATTAGTGTGAGAAACAGATATTTGTTCCTCTGTGTTCATTGAACAGTCATTCACAGACCAAGTTATAAAACCAAACCAAGTGTTCATTGTGGACTCAAAGAAATAGTATTTAACTTTTTAGATAAAGGTGAGCTTCACATTTGAACAAATTTGAAGGTTAAATATAAGCATGCAGAACATTTTGTAAATAAAATGAGTCAGGCAAAAAAAGACAAATGTTGTATGATCTATACAACTCATTTATATATGGAATTCTAAAAATTAGAGTAAGCTGATTGATACAATCAGAGTAAAATGTTTGTTACCTAAAGTTGGGAGTGGGTAAACAATTGAAAAGAAGGATAACAAAGTATTCATAATTTTAATTAGAAATATTATGACCACAATATCTATAATAAAGTAAAATAGAATGACTACAGTGAATAGGAACATACTGCATACTTAAAAAACTGAGTGCAAATTTTCAGTGTTCTCATTTCATACAAAACTCTAAATGTGTGAAGTGATGAATAGCCTAATTTGATTGATTATCCAGTCCACAATTTGTGCATATATGTGTATACATCAAATTAAATATGCATAACTCCTACTCATGAAAAATAAATGGATAATATATATATATATATAAATGAAAATTTTCAAAAAGGCAAGACAAATAGAATAAATAGTATAACTCACAAGCTAGAAAAACATGAGCACATTTTATCCATGAAAGTAAATGATGAAGGATGGAAAGGGAAACCACATCTGAAGGAGATCCTAGGAAGACATTCCTTTGAGAGGGACTGGGCTTTAGACCAAAAGGAAAAGAAACAAAATCCATGGACCATTCCACTCTAAAGCTAATGAATATGCAAATGCTGTTAACTTGTTTCTACTTTTAAAATCAAATCATAGGTGAAAAACTATACAAGATGGATTATGACGATCCACACTTTCTCTGTAATATAAAAGCAGAGAAGAAAAAAGGTGGATGGTAGAGCTTTCTAGAAAAGATGCAACAAGGCATAGAAGTTTTGTTGCTTTGGTGTGCGGAGGTGGCTATGAAGGTCTAGCTACTGGCAGAAAAGGGCATGGAAGAGGGGCTGCCCTCAGTTCCAAACCCTCATCTACCTTCCAAATGAGTTCAGTTATAACATGGACCCAATTTTGAATAACCGTGGATATCCAGAAAGACAATGCCAAACAAGTGAACACATAATGTTTGCCTTCTTTGAAACCTAGTCAGCTCATAAAAATCATCATAGCATAGTGAAATGGTGCATAATAAGCCCGTTCTATCACATACAGAGAGACAGGAAACAGAGAACTCAAAGACAGTGTTAGAATTTGGATTCTGGAACAGGGAAATGTTAAAATTAGGGCACGGAGGGCCAGCTCAGCTTTTTGTAGCCAGTCTCAGCCTCATGTAGTATTTAAGCTTTTAAGCTTGTGTGTGTTGTCCTGGCTCTCTCCTCTGCCTCACTCCAGTGGCTGGGGAGTGGTCCCAAGCCTTCTACAGGCTTGGGATAATCACTGACACTCAAAGCCATAGTCTCAGACACAACCTCCTCCCTGCTTCTTATCCTAATCAGTGTTCTGGTTAGAAATCCATGTTCTCATAGCAGTGGCATCTGTTTCATTGGTGACTTTTAAAATTTTCTTTAAAAAAAGAAAGACCTTGGGAAAGGGTAGACTGGTGATGGCTTGGGATTTCAAACAAATATTACGCAGTTGTATAAGAAACGGTGATGCAAACGTACAGTGGAATTTTTTCACCAGCACAAAATGAATTTATGCTCATTTCAAGACAATGGATGCAAATGCAAAAAAAGACATGTAAATAAATTGACTAACCCAGACAAACATTTTGTCTGATGAGTGGTTCCTAAATTTCTTGTGGATACATGAAAGCATGTCTATTGACATGCATGCAAATAGGAATGAAAGTGTCTAAAAGGACAAACAAAACTAAGAGGAGTAGGGATGAGAAGAAAGGGAGTATATGGCATGGAAGGAATGTGCTCAGCATACAATATTTATTTGTGTGAAATGAAATTGTCTTTCTGTAACTTAGTACAAGAAACAATGAATACACTCAATGAACAACTTTAAATATTCCTGAAAGCTATTTCATATTCATGATTTCCTCCTGCACATATACACACCACACACACACACACACACACACACACACAGAGAGAGAGAGAGAGAGAGAGAGAGAGAGAGAGAGAGAGAGAGAAGCAGAAAATCAAAGGAATAATTTGAATCAAATTTCAGTGGAGATCCAGATTTATTGGCAGGGACTGTTAAGTTCACCAGAACACATTGTGATTCCATAGTGTTTTCTAAATATAAAAGTCCTTAAAGCTTAAGCCAAAAAAGAAAGCTCCTGGAAAGAATTGGCAGTCTTACCAATAGTCTTGTTCAATTTTCTTTTAAGTTTCACTTTGATGGTCATGGTCATTAGCCAAGTGTTGGTATACATCATCTTCATGTTGGCCTACCTTCTTGTTATATCTTGATCTAGCTTTAAGTTGCAGTGACTAAGACTTTGGGAAATGTTCTTCATGCAAAGGAAACTCTTGGGAAGTAATGTGATTGATGACTACCATGTGTCAGGCCCTCCAATGAGACTTTCCTATCCACTCTTTATTTATTTCTGTCAGCTAACCTGAGACATTCATGATGTCTGTATTGTATTCATATAATATTGATGCATAAACACAACTATAAATTCGGTCATATAGATAATATACATTTATTTTCTTTCATGTCTATAGATTAGAAATTGGGCTCATTTTGGCTGGCTGGCTGCTTCAGTCTTCCCAGGTTGCAGCTAAAGTTCTAGCTATGGCTTGTAGTCTCAGCAGAGATTTGGCTATGGAAAGGCCCACTGCCAGGAGCCCAACTGGCTGAAACAATTAATTTCTCTGGAGCCATGAAACAAGAGATTCAGTTTCTTGCTGGTTGCAACCAGTGCTCCTCAGGGTCACTTCCAAATCCTCAGCAATATAGGCAGTTATTTGCGACAGCTTGTATCTTTGAAATCAGTGATGATAGCCTTTCTTACATATTTACATGCAAGAAAAACCGTGTGGTATGTGTGTGGGTGTGTGTGTGTGTGTGTGTGTGTGTGTGTGTGTGTGTGTGTGTGTTATACTATAGTCACAGCAATGGTATGTAATATATGTATGTATAATATATTATATATATATATATATATATATATATATATATATATATATATAGTCTGTAGAATTTTATTTGTTAGAGATAAGTAACATGGTCCCACTCATTCTCCAAGAAAGAAATCATTTAAGGATATGAATGGGGCAATGATGGAGATCATTTCAAACATGTCTACTATTTACTTCACATATACTGTTAAATTGAGCCTCAGGATGATTAATCAATCTTCACACAGAAATTCTTCTAAAAAGAAAAAAAAAAAGGCTTTCCTCTACAGACACAATAGTCTCTTCACAGAATCAAAGCAGAACAAAATGAAAGCAGAAATTTTAAAACTGGGTCAACTTTTTGTTTTCTGTTGAACTGTATACTCCCAATATTTATGCCAATTCATCATTTTGACAAAGGCATCTGGGAGGTGGAGACATAGGTTGCCTCATAGAGTGCTTACATAGCATGCATTTAATCCCCAGACAAATTAGTCTCCCAACCCCGGGAGCACTGGTTGCAACCAGCAAGGAACTGAATCTCTTGTTTCATGGCTCAGAGAAATTAATTGTTTCAGCCAGTTGGGCACCTGGCAGTGGGTCTTTCCATAGCCAAGTCTCTGCTGAGACTACAAGTCATAGCTAGAACCCGAGCTGCAGCCTGGGAAGACTGAAGCAACCAGCCAGCCAAGATAAGCCGAATTTCTGACCCACAGATATGAAAGAAAATAAATGTATATTATTTATATGACTGAATTTATAGTCATGTTAATGAATCAATATTAAATGAATACGATATAGACATCATGAATGTCTCAGATTAGCTAACAGAAATAAATAAAGAACAAGAGCTTAAGCATATATAGTTCCACCCCTGGATCAGTGAGGTTTCAACCTGGGAGACACTGCTGAGTGACTCACCTTAAGGGCGTGGAATCGGGTCCTTTCAAGACTCCAGCAGGTGGCCTCAACCCCTAAACTTGGGACCTCCAGAGTCCACAGAATCTGTGCCTGGACAAACAGGCACTGAAGGCTGTATCCAAAGCTAGCTCCATACTGTTACCAAACTTTTTAAATTATTATTATTATTTATTTACTAACAATATTCACTTATAACAAATACCAACTGTAACTGAACTTTTAAATTATAATTTATCACTTATTTATTTATTACTAAATTCACTTATAACAAACACCAACAATTTCTTAACTATTAATCCTATAAACTCTTACAACCCCTTTAACCTATCCTTAAACCTATTGATAATTATAACAACTACTTTCATAACCTTTTAGAATGATACAGTCTCTGGGGCAGGTCCTCAGTTGTCAGGAACACAGTCTTTGTTGTAGATTCTTTAACGCACTTAGCAGTCCTTCTTCTGGATCTGTCAGATGCAGGTTCGTCAGGGTCGTTGCTTATTGCAGTCTCACCTTAAATAAGGCTTCATGCTTTCTTCTCTGTGAGAGACCCCAGCCATCTGCAGGCCAACTTACTTCTTTTGAATCAGGAACTCAGCTGCTCTGCCTCAGTCCTTAAAGCCAGGCACAGTTTCTTTTAGGCCTCTGTTCGGACAGATCAAACCCCTCTAGGCAAAAGCTGAGCCACAGGGTTTAGTCCTTGGCCTTTTGGTGTCTTGCTCAGGCTTTCTTTGCTCACCGGCTTCTTTCTGCTTCAGGGAGAGAGCTGGCCATCAATGGCCAGCACTTTTTTCAGCAGGACTCTTGGAGCTCTCTAGCATCAGGGGCCTATTCTTCTTCTGGGCTCCATGCACTGTCCTTAAATAGGAGGAACTCTGTTTCAGCTTAATTTGGGCTCCGCCCACTTAGCAGCTGAAAACAATGTCAGGCCAGATACTTTGTTTCTTCAAGTCTATTGAGTCTTTTCTGTTTTTCCTGACCTCAACCTTGTTTTTCAGTCTATTAAGTCTTTCCTGTTTTTCCTGACTTCATGCTGATAATGCTGTTCATGCCCCGAATTAAGAGACAGTATCAGAAACCCCTATATATTTTCTAAATCTAATTTATCTAACCCCTACAACCAACAATTTTTAACTATTAGCCCTATAAATTCCTACAACTTCTTTAACCTAACCACTAAACATATTGATAATTATTTTCCTAACCTTTTAGAAAGATTCAGTCTCTGGGGCAGGTCCTCAGTTGTCAGGAACAGTTTCTGTAGTAGACCCTTTAAAGCCCTTGGCAGTCTTTTTTTTCTGGAATGTCTCAGATGTAGATTCGTTAGGGTAAGTTGACTATCACAGTCTTACCATAAATTAGGCTTAAGGCTTTCTTCTCTGTGGGAGACCCCAGCCCCTTCACATCACCAACTCTGCCACTCTGCCTCAGTCCTTAAAGTCAGCCACAGTTTGGACAGATCAAACCCCTCTAGGCAAAAGCTGAGCCATAGGGTTTAGTCCTTGGCCTTTTGCTGTCTTTCTGAGGCTTTCTTTGCTCACCAGCTTCTTTCTGACTCAGGGAGATCAGGCCATCAACTGATGGCCAGCACCTTTTTCAGCAGGACTCCCAGAGCTCTCTAGCATCGGGAGCCTCCTCTTTTTGATGGGGCCCCATGCACTGTCCTCAAATAGGAGGAACTCTGGTTCAGCATAATTTGGGCTCTGCCTACTTAGCAGCTAAAAACAATGCCAGGCCAAATACTTTGCTTCTTAGTCCATTAAGTCTTTCCTGTTTTTCCTGGCTTCAACCTTGTTTTTCAGTCCATTAAGTCTCCTGTTTGTTTCCTGTTTTCACCTGACTTCATCCTTGTTTTTCAGCAAGCTGATAAGCTAATCACTCACAGCCAAGTTGATCTTCATGACCTGAATTAAGAGACTGTATCAGATATTTACTAAATTAATCTAACTCCCTACACCATACCCACATAGGCGGAGCTGTGAGAGTGGCAGAAAAGGCTGCAGGGTTGGAAGGCAGGGTTGCCACAGGGTCCAAGCCCTGGGCAAATTGTGGGGTAATAATTTTTAGACTCTTTTGCCAGTGCTGGCCCTTCCGGTGGGAAATTAGAGCTTAAGCATATGTAGCACCACCCCTGGATCAGTGAGGTTTCCACCTGGGGGACACTGCTGAGTGACTCACTTTAAGGGCGTAGAGTTGGGTCCTTTCAAGACTCCAGCAGGTGGCCACAACCCCCAAACTTGGGACCTCCTGAGACCACAGAATCTGTGCCTGGACACAGAGGACCATACCATCAGAGCCACTGCAGGCTGAACACTCAGTGTGCAACATAGCCCTGACTTGGGAGCAGTGAAACAATCCCGGGCCATTCCTCATTGCCTGGGAATAGGCTGCACCAGCTCACAGCGCTTCTGGCTATTAGATGCACATAGACCCTGAGAACCCCCTGTGAGCAGCCAGGGAGGACCACAAACACAGTCTGACACGTAAGCTGCAGGGGAGCTACAACCCCACCCAACAGCCTGAGGCCTGCCAACATGCACTGTCATCTATATGAAGACCAGTTGGATCCCAGGAATCTACAGGAACTCATCACCATCACAACCCCTCACGAAAGTCCCCAATTGGGACAAAACAGGAAGGGGTGAGCTCTCAGAGACACACTGAAAACCTCCACACAAGGCCCTTTCCAGCCAGTGGAAAGTGACAGATCACCAAGCAAAACAACTGCTACACCAAAGCATCCCCTTTGGCTCCAAGCCCAGAAGACAACAGGAACAAACACCTAACAACAACCAAATGGCTAAAGGTCAGAGAAAAAACAGAAACAACAGAAGTCAGGGAGACATGACTCCAACAAAACACAACTATGCTAGTACAGCAAGCCCTGATCACTTCAACACAGCTGAAACACATGAAAATGAAGACAACTCTACAGTCCAGAAAGTGATAGAGTCCTTTGAAGAAGAACTTAAATCTATGAAGTAATTTAAAGAGTCCACAATTTTACAAGCAAAAGCAATAGATAATACCATTAGAGAGCTCCAAGCCAAAGTGGCTCAAATTGAACAGGAAAGAGACAAGGCAATGAAAGATTTAAAATAGATGAAAGATTTCCAGGCAAAGGCAAACAAACTGGAGCAGGAAATATACAAAACGAATAAAATCTTTCAAGCCATGAAACTGGAAATGGAAGCAATAAAGAAAACACAGTCAGAGTTAAGAGTGGAAATGGAGAATGAAGGGAAGAGAACAGGCACTACAGACATGGGTATCAAAAATAGGATACAAGAGATGGAAGACAGAATCTCAGGCATGGAAATTCGATGGAAGAAATCAGTACAACATCCAAAGAAAATGAAAAAGTTAAAAAAAAGTCCTCACCCATAGCATCCAAGAAATCAAGGACTCAATGAAAAGACAGAACCTGAGAATTATAGGCATAGAGGAAAGAGAAGAATCCTGACTCCAAGGTCCAGGAAACATCTTCAACAAAATCATAGAAGAAAACTTCCCAAACCTAAAGAAAGAGATGCCAATAAAATTCCAAGAGGCTTCCACACTCCAAACAGATTAGATCAGAAAAGAAACTCCTCTCGCCACATAATAATTGAACTCCAAATGAAAAGAATAAAGAAAGAATATTAAAAGCCATAAGAGAAAAAGGTCAAGTAGTGTATAATGGCAGACCCATCAGAATTTCACCTGACTTCTCAGAATCTCTAAAAGCTAGAAGGGCCTGGACAGATGTCCGACAAGCCCTGAGAGAACATAGATGCCCAGCCAAACTACTATACCCGGCAAAACTCTCTATCAGCATAGATGGAGAAAACAAGATATTACATGACAAAATCAAATTTAAACAATATCTACCCACAAACCCAGACTACGGAAGATCCTAGAAGGAAAATTCCAACCCAGAGAAGATAACTACACCCAAGAAAACAGAGGAAATAGAAAACTCCACAGCAACTAAACCAAAAGAAACACAGGACCACCACCTATACCAAAATAATGGGAAATAACAACCTCTGGTCACTAATATCCAAAACATCAATGGACTCAACTCCCCAATAAAAAGACACAGGCTTGCAGATTGGATCTGTAAAAAAGACCCATCATTTTGCTGCTTACAATAAACATACCTTACTAACAAAGATAGACACTATCTTAGAGTAAAGGACTGGGAAAAGGTTTTCCAAGCAAATGGAACCAGGAAGTAAGCTGGAATAGCCATGCTAATATCAAGCAAAATGGACTTCCAACTGAAGTTAATAAAAAAAGACAGAGAAGGGCTTTTCATACTCGTTAAAGAAAATGTTCATCAAGAAGACATCTCAATATTGAACATCTATGCCCCAAATACAATGGCACGTAGATTTGTAAAAGAAACTCTTCTAAAGCTTAAACCACACTTGGATCCCCACATATTAGTAGTGGGAAATTCAAAACCCCACTCACAACAAAAGACAGGTCACTGAGACAGAAACCAAACAGAGAAATAATGAGCCTAACAGAGCTCTTGAACCAAATGGACCTAACTATATCTACAGAACATTTCACCCAAACACAAAAGAATACACCTTCTTCTCAGCACCACACGGAACCTTATCAAAAATCGACCATATAGTCGGACACAAAGATAGCCTCAAGAGATACAAGAGAATTGAAATAACCCATTGTATCTTATCAGACCACTATGGAATAAAGCTGGACTTCAACAGCAAAAGAATCAAAAGAGAGCCTACACACACGGAAATTGAACAACTCTTTACTGGATGACTAATGGGTCAGGGAAGAAATAAAGAAGGAAATCAGAGACTTCTTAAAAACCAACAAAAATGAAGGCACAACATACCCAAACCTATGGGACACAATGAAAGCTGTGCTACGAGGAAAGTTCATAGCACTAAGTGCCTTCAAAAAGAAAATTGTGACAGCTCATATTAGCAAACTAACAGCTAAACTGGGTGAACTGGAAAAAAAAAAAAAGCAAACACTCCCAAGAGGAGCAGAAGGTGGGAAATCATCAAACTTAGGGCCGAAATCAACAACTTACAAACAAAAAGAGCAATACAAAGAATCAATGAAACCAAGAGTTGGCTCTTTGAGAAAATCAACAAAACAGACAAACCCTTAGCCAAATTAACCAAAAGACAGAAGGAAAAAACCTAAATCAACAAAATCAGAAATGAAAAGGGAGAAATAACAACAGACATTGAGGAAATCCAGAGAATATTTAGGTCCTACTTTAAAAATCTATACTCCACCAAATATGAAAACTTAAGCAAAATGGAAAATTTTCTTGGTAGATTCTACCTACTGAAGCTAAATCAAGATCAGGTTAACAGATTAAACAGCCCTATAACCCCTAAGGAAATAGAAACAGTCAGTAAAAATCTCCCAACTAAAAAAAATCCCAGGACCAGATGGTTTCATCATAGGATTCTATCAGACCTTCAAAGAAGAGCTAATACCAATACTCTTCAAACTCTTTCATAAAATAGAATCAGAAAGAACACTGAGAAACTCATTCTATGAGGCCACAGTTACCTTGATTCCTAAACCACCCAAAGACCCCACAAAGAAAGAGGACTTCAGACCAATCTCCCTCAAACAAAGAAAAAGGACTTCAGACCAATCTCCCTTATGATCATAGATGCAAAAACACTTATTAAAATTCGAGCAAACCGAATCCAAGAATACATCAAAAGTATCATACACCATGATCAATTAGGCTTCATCCCAGGAATGCAGGGATGGTTCAACATACGAAAATCCATCAACGTAATTCACCACATAAACAAGATGAAAGAAAAAAAAAACATGATTATCTCGCTAGATGCAGAAAAAGCATTTGACAAAATCCAACACCCCTTCATGCTAAAAGTTCTGAAGAGAACAGGCATACAAGAACCATATCTGGAAATAATAAAGGCAATATGCAGCAAGCCAGTAGCAAACATCAAAGTAATGGAGAGAAAACTGAAGCATTTCTTCTAAACTCAGGGACAAGACAAGGATGCCCACTTTCACCATATCTCTTCGATATAGTACTTGAAGTTCTTGCTAAAGCAATAAGACAACTAAAGGAGATCAAGGGGATACAAATTAGAAATGAAGAACTCAAATTATCCCTATTTTCAGACAATATGATAGTATACATAAGGAACCCCAAAAATTCCACCAGAGAACTCTTACAGCTGATAAACACCTTCAGCAAGGTGGCTGGATACAAAATTAATTCAAAAAATCAGAAGCCCTTCTTTATACAACAAATAAATGGGCTGAGAAAGAAATTAGGGAAACAACTCCTTTCACAATAGCCACAAACAATATAAAATACCTGGGTGTAACTCTAACCAAGCAAGTAAAGGACCTGTACAACAAGAAGAACTTCAAGCCCTTGAAGAAAGAATTGAAGAGGCCATCAGATGATGGAAAGATCTCCCATACTTATGGATAGGTAGGATCAACATAATAAAAATGGCCATCCTACCAAAAGCAATATACAGATTCAATGCAATTCCTACCAAAATACCAACACAATTCTTTATAGACCTGGGAAAAGCTATTCTCAATTTCATATAGAACACCAAAAAACCTAGAAGAACTAAATCAAACCTGTACAATAAAAAAGCATCTGGAGGTATCACCATCCTAGATTTTAAACTGTACTACAGAGCAATAGTAATAAAAAGAGCATGGTACTGGTATAGAAAGAGAACAGTGGATCAAGGGAATCGAATTGAAGACCCAGAAATGAACCCACACATCTATGGCCACCTAATATTTGACAAAGAAGCCAAAAGTGCCCAATGGAAGAAGGACAGCATCTTCAACAAATGGTGCTGGTCCAACTGGATGTCCATTTGTAAAAGACTGAAATGAGACCCATACTTATCACCTTGTACAAAACGTAAGTCCAAGTGGATCAAAGACCTTAACATAAGCCTGGTCACACTAAATCTACTAGAAGAGAAAATGGGAAAAACCTCAAAATCATTGGCACAGGTGACAACTTCCTGAACAGAACACCAACAGCTCAGGACCTAAGACCAACAATCAATAACTGGGACCTCATGAAACTGAAAAGCTTCTTTAAGGCAAAAGACAATGTCATTTGAACAAAACGACGGCCTACAGATTGGGAAAAAATCTTCACCAACCCCACATCTGACATAGGAGATAATATCCAAAATTTACAAAGAAATCAAGAAATTAAATGCCAAGAAATCAAATAATCCAATTAAAAAATGGGAGAAAGAGCTAAATAGAGAATTCACAAAAGAGGAATTCCTAAAGGCTGAGAGACACTTCAAGAAATGCTCAGCATCCTTAATTATCAGAGAAATGCAACTCAAGACAACTCTGAGATTCCATCTCACACCTGTCAGAATGGCTAAGATCAAAACCTCAAATGACAGCACATGCTGGCTGGCAAGGGTGTGGAGAAAGGGGAACCTTCCTCCATTGCTGGTGCGCGTGCAGGCTTGTGCAACTGCTATGGAGGTCAGTATGACGATATCTTAGAATACTTGGCATAGCTCTGCCTTGGGACCCAGCCATACCACTTCTGGGTATACATCCAAATGACTCCTCACTGAATCACAAGGAAGTTGCCTCATCTATGTTCATAGCAGCCTTATTTGTAATAGCTAGAAACTGGAAACAATTCACATGACCCTCAACTGAAGAATGGATTAAAAAACTATGGTACATCTACACAATGGAATACTACACAGCTATCAGAAACAAGGAAAGTATGCAATTTGCAGCCAAATGGATGGAACTAGAAAAGCTCATTTTGAGTGAGCTAACCCAGACCCAGAAGGATGCACATGGCATCTATTCACTTATAATAGTGAATTTAAGCTATATAGTACAGGATATCTCTACTATAACCAATGCACCAAAGGGAACAGGAACATAGACTTTTTCATCCTGTCAATGAGACACTTTGCCCTAGTGGTGCTGCCTTGTAGGCCCCCAGTGTATGATGAGGAGGCTCTTGGCCCTCATACGACTACTGAACTGGGGCAGGGGACTGTTATGTTGGGACACTCCACTCCAGAGGAGTGGGATCGAAGGGTTAAGGGGTAGAGGTGGGAGGGCGGGACTGGGAAGGGTCAAAAGAGGACACTATGATGGAGATGTAACTTGAAGCAATAAATAAATATTTTTTTAAAAAAATATGATATAGGCCTTTAAAAGGGAAGCAAAGAAATCCCTTAAAGAAATAAAGTAAAATACAATTGAACAGGTGAAGGAAATGAATAAAACTTTTCAAGACCTGAAAATGGAAATAGAAGCAATAAAGGAAACACAAACCAAGGCAATCCTAGAGAAGGAAAACCTAGGAAAGAAAAGAGCTACAGAGGCATGCATTACCAACAGAATACAAGAGATGCAAGAGAGAAACTCAGATGTAGAAGATAAGAAAGAAGAAATTGATACATCAGTCAAAGAAAATGTTAAATCTAACAAGTTTCTAACCCAAAACATACAAGAAATTTGGGACACTATGATAAGACAAAACCTAAGAATAATAGGCATAGAAGAAGGAGAAGATTCTAAGCTCAAGGCCCAGAAAATATCTTCAACGAAATCATAGAAGAAAATTTCTCTAACCTAAAGATGCCTATGAACATACAAGAAGTTTATAGA
Organism: Lophiomys imhausi; assembly: GCA_907164525.1. NCBI lineage: Eukaryota > Metazoa > Chordata > Mammalia > Rodentia > Muridae > Lophiomys > Lophiomys imhausi. The sequence goes on along the minus strand of CAJQZJ010032178.1, from coordinate 11,357,883 downwards.
ACACCAAATAGATTGGATTTTCAAGTAAGAAAGTCCTTCCACCACATAATAATCAAAACACTAAATGTAAAGAACAAAGAATATTAAAAACTGCAAGGGATAAGGGCCAAGTAACATATAAAGGCAGATCTATTAAAATAACACCAGACTTCTCAACAGAATGGCCTGGGCAGATGTATTGTAGTCTCTAACAGATCACAGATGCCTGCTCAATCTACTACAGCAAACAAAACTTTCAATCACCACAGAATGAGAAAACAATATATTCCATGACACAACCAATTTAAATAATATCTTTCCACTAATCCAGCCCTAAAGAGGATACCAGAAGGAAAACCTAACCCAAGGAGGCTCCGGCACCCAAAGAGTTAATTCTCACCAGGAACTATAAGCTCTGGCCCCTTTCACTGACTCTACACCCCACCTCAGGTCACCCTATGTGTCAAAGATAGTCTTTGACAGGACAAATCATCAAGGCAGAAACTAAACAGAAATAATGAAGCTACCGATATGACATTATGAAACAAAAGTACCTAACAGATATCTACAGAACATTTCCCCAAAACATAAAAGAACATGCCTTCTTCTCAGCAGAAACTTCTGCAAAATTGGCCATATACTTAATCACAAAGCAAGCCTCAACATATGCAAGAAAATTGAAATAACCCCTTGTATCTTATCAGACCACAATGGATTCAAGCTGGACTTCAACAACAACAGAAACAACAGAAAGCTTACAAACTCATGGAAACTGAACAACTCTCTACTCAATGACCACTCAGTTAGGAAACAAATAACGAAAGAAATTAAAACTTTCTAGAAAGGTAGAAAGGCACATACCCAAACTTATGTGACATAATCAAAGTAATGCTAAAGGGAAAGTTGATATCACTAAGCACCTTCATGAATAAATTGGAGAGATTTCATATTAGCAATGTAATAGTATATCTGAAAGCTCCAGAACAAAAAGAAACAAACACACAAAAAAGGAGTAGATGGTAGGAAATAAACTCAGGATTGAAAAAAAAATAGAAATAAAGAGAAAAATAAAAAGAATCAATGGAACCAAGAGCTGGTTCTTTTAGAAAATCAACAAGATAGACAAACTTTCAGCCAAACTAACTAGAAGGCAGACAGATAATATTCAAATTAGCAAAATAAAAAGTTAAAAGGGGGACATAACAACAGACACTGAGAAAATCCAAAGAAATATTAGTTCTTACTTCAAAAGCCTATAAATCACAAAATTAGAAAATCTAAATAAAGTGAATGATTTTGTTGATAGATTCCACTCACCAAATTTAAAGCAAGATCAAGTAAACAATCTAAATACTCCTATAACCCCTAAGGAAATAGTAACAGCCATTGAAAGTCTCCCAACCAAAAAAAAAAAAAAAAAAGTCGAGGGCCAGTCAAATGGTTTCAGCACAGAATTCTACCAGACTTTCAAAGAAGAGCTAACTCAAATACTCCTCAAACTATTCCACAAAAGCAAAACAAAAGGAACATTGCCACATTCATTCTATGAGGTCACTGTCACCCTGATACCTATAGTACACAAAAACATAACAAAGAAGGAGAATTGCAGACCAATTTCCCTTATGAACATTAACACAAAAATACTCAATAAAATACTCGCAAAGCTAATCCAAGAACACATCAAAAACATCACCCACCATGATCAAGTAGGCTTTATCTCAGAGATGCAGGAGTGGTTCAATATGTGAAAACCCATCAACATAATCTACCATATAAACAAACTGAAAGAATAAAATCACATGATTATATAATTAGATGATGAAAAAGTCTTTGAGAAAAATCCAACACCCCTGTATGTTAAATGTCTTGGAGAGATCATGGATACAAGGCACATACCTAAGCACAATAAAGGCAATATAAAAACTTATAGCCAACATCAAATTAAATGAAGAGAAACTTAAAGCAATTCTTCTAAAATAAAAAACAAGGCTAGCCACTCTCTTTTTATCTCTCCATACTTGAAGTTCTAGCTAGAGCAATAAGAAAACTAAAGTATATCAAAAGAATACAAATTGGAAAGAAAGAACTCAAAGAATTTCTATTCATAGATGATATGATAGTATGCATAAGTGATCCCAAAAATTCTATCAGAGAACTCCTACAACTGATAAACACCTTCAACAACATGGCTGGATACAAAATTAACTCAAAAAAAAATCAGTAGCCTTCCTTTATACAAATGGCAAACAGAGGAAGAAATTGGGGAAATGATACCTTTCACAATAGACACAAATCTTATAAAATAATGTAACCTGGGCTCTTCCAGGATCACAGAGACTGAACCACCAGCCAAAGACCATGAATGAGCTTGTCCTAGGCCCCCTGCACATGTGCAGCAGATAATCCACTTGGTCTTCATGCAAGTCCCCCAACAACTGGAGTAGGGGCTGTCCCTGATTCTGTCACCTGTCTGTGGATCCTGTTCCCCTAACTGGACGACCTTTGCCTGACCTTATGGTTAGAGGATCTGCCTAGTCCTGCAGTGACTTGATGTGCCAGGGCAGTTTGGTACCAATGAGGGGTACACCCCCTTCTCCGAGACAGAGGGGCTGTATGGGGGGATACTAGGAAGAGAGGAGGAAGGTTACAATCAGGATATAAAATGAAATTTAAAAATAAAAAGTAAAAAAAAAATTATATTTGGCACATGCATATATATATAATAAAATATTATATATTAATATATATAATTGCTATGGTATATGTATATATATTAATATATATATACACCATGTCTATGGTAGTGCATTAAGCACATATATTTTTATAAATGTTTTTAGAGATAGTTTTCTGTTTAATAACCCTGGATCTCCTATAACTAACTCACTCTGTAGACCAGGCTGGCCTTGAACTCACAGAGCCCTTGAGGTAGGGCTATTCCACCTGCCTCTGCCTTCTGAGTGCTGGGATTAAAGGCATGCACCGCCACCCCCAGTACACTGATATGTTTAGAGTTTTATGTAGTACTTAGAATAGAAGTTTTTAGAAACAGGTATTATAAAATGTTTAAGTGTTTTTCCATCATGCCCCTATTTCAAGAAATAACAACTCAGACTGAAAATATATTTATAAATACCTAGTCCATACAGCTAGGTTCATTCCCTGATTAGCTTGCAACTAAATTAACCCATTTATTCTAGTGTGAGTTCTGCCATGTGGCTAGTTACTTCTGCTCAGGTACCATGTGTGTGTCCTCCTCCATACTCCTATGGAATCGTCTCAAACTGGCACTATCTCAGAATCCTTTCCACCTATCAGATGTCCCATCTCCTATTTCCTACCTAAGCTAAAGGCTATCAGCTTTTTTTAAATATTTATTTATTACATCAGGTTACATCTCCATCACAGTGTCCTCTTTCTACCCCTCCCAGCCCCACCCTCCCACCCTTTGCCCCCTGTTTCTTCCATACCACTCCCCTGGAGTGGAGTGTCCCTGCATAACAGCCCCCCACCCCAGTTCAGCATTCATATGATGGCCAAGAGCCTCCTCATACACTGGGCGCCTACAAGGCAGCACCACTAGGGCAAAATGTCTCATTGATATGAAACAAAGTTTATGTTCCTGTTCCCCTTGGTGCATTGGTTGTGGTATAGTTATCCTGTACTATATTGCTAAAATCCGACTATAAGTGAAAAGATGCCATGTGCATACTTTTGAGTCTGGGTTACCTCACCCAGAATGAACTTCTCTAGTTCCATCCATTTGGCTGCAAATTGCAGGATTTCATTGTTTCTGATGGTTGAGTAGTATTCCATTGTGTAGATGTACCACAGTTTTTTAATCCATTCCTCGGTTGAGGGACATCTGGGTTTTCTCCAGTTTCTAGCTATTACAAATAAGGCTAGTATGAACATAGATGAGGAAATGTCCTTGTGGTTTGGTGAGGAATCATTTGAATGTATACCCAAAAGTGGTATGGCTGAGTCTTGAGGTAGGGCTATTCCAAGTTTTCTAAGATATTGCCAGACTGATTCCATAGTGGTTGTACAAGCTTGCACTCCCACCAGCAATGAAGGAGGGTTCCCCTTTCTCCACAACCTCGCCAGCATGTGCTGTCATTTGAACTTTTGATCTTAGCCATTCTGACAGCTTTCATTGGCAGGTGAAGTTTACATAAGAGATTCTCTCCACAATAAGATTAATATTTTCTTCTTATATTTTACTTAAATTTTCCTATATGTCACTATCCATTATCAGAATGGAAGAATTTTTTGGTGCATCACTGTTTCTGTGCCAAATTCTTTTCTTCTGGTACTAGGGTATGTGACTACAGTCTGTGCTGGTGTATGTGACTTTATTTGGAAACTGAATCTTCACAGATGTAACCCAGTTGTGATGACGTCATGAGGATAATACCTAATTTCATTACCAAAATAATTTTTCATGATCATTAAAGCAATAGCTGCAAGATTTGTAAAGATAAAAACTTAGACAGATATTAAGCTCCTGACTTTCTTATTAAAATAATGAATTAAAGGTATCTTTTAGCAATTTTGTTCTGACCACATACTAAAATTGCATTACTCATTCACCCAACCAACATTAAGAGGAACTGTACCAGCAACTAGATGTTACACCACATGATGAGTAGCTCCCAGGAACTACTCATGCCTTCCCTCACACTGCTTACAATCAGATCTGCTACTGCCACGGAGACTAACTCCACAAGACTATGGTAATGAAGGGAATGAAAAGTATTAAAAGACCCCCTAAGTTGGCAGTAGAGCCAGGCCAGCCGCCAGGTGATTCCCAGAACTTAGCTGACCATAAACAGGTTGAAACCAAGAATGAAGGTCAATTGGGCCATGGGCTCCCAGGGCTTCAGGAACTGGCTGACCACAAAGTAGATAACAAAACAAGATTAGATTCATTCCTGAGACAAACAGATGTAGGATGGTTCCCGCTGGTTAACTAATGGGTTGGGCTGGTACATTCCAGCTGTATTTCCCCTCCCCCTTGGGTTGTGGTAAACGATGGGCTGGGCTGGTACTTCCCACCTGTAATTTCCCCCACCCCCTTAATCTGTGGTGCTCCCCCATAAAATACTGGACTCTCCCCCAAATCATGGTCACGGCTCCTACCCCTGTGTGGGATACGAGTGGCGTCCCTCAGTGCACTGAGTTCCCCCCCTTTTCCCCTTTTTCCCCCGAAATAAACCTCTTGCGATTGCATCAAGATGGTCTCTTGCGAGTTTTGGGGCGGCTGTGATATCCTGAGTGTCGGGTGAGGAACTTCCCTCCCCCGGGTCTTTCAGTACTTACTTTTATTTTTTTATATTTTTAATTTATCGGTTCATCATTTTATGTATATGAGTGTTTTGCCTGCCTGTATATGTATATACCACATATATGCCCAGTGCCTATAGACATCAGAAGAGGGCATCAAATGCCATGGGACTGTAGTTACAGATGGTTGTGAGTTGCCATACTAGTGCTGAGAATCAAACTTGTATGGGTCCTTTGTTAGAACAACAAATGCTCTTAACCTCTGAATTAACTCTCTAGCTCCTGATCTTTTTTAATTTGTGTGTATGTCTATGTGTGTGAGTGTGTGTGTGGTGTGGGTTTGTGTGTATGTGTGTGTGCTGTGCATATGTGAGTGGCCTGTGTATGTATATGTGTGTGTCAGTGTAGATGTGTTTATGTGTGTATATGTGTGTGTCAGTGTGTGTGTGTGTGTGTGTGTGTGTGTGTGTGTGTGTGTGTTAGTTGTTTGCCAATGTTTATGGCAGTCTGGTTGGCTTACCAGCTTCTCCTGTCTCTGCCTCCCAATTTGCCACAGTAGCATTGGCATTACAGATATGAGCCACCACATCTTCCACCTTTACAGAGTTCTAGGAATACAAAGTGAGGTACTCCCACTTGTGCAGCAAGTGCTATACCTACAGAGAAATCTCAACCAAGGTAATGATTTCAAACATTCGCCTTTGCAGAGGTTCAGAATGGTAGAAAATAGTAAAAGGGTGAAGTTTCTCAACAAAGCAGGAAACAGATGGTTGGCACAAACCATGTCTTTGTTCAGATCTTATGGCAATTACAAAGATGTTGAATAACATCTGCAAGTGATTTTGAAGTAATAAAAACTACTCTTTTTAAAGATCTTCTATAAATAGCTACATTGCCTTCTCAAATTGGCAATACAGAAATAAAGCTCTCTATGGGGTGGCCTTATTTTTGTCATTGAACTACAAGGGGTATTACCAACCCACTGAGTAAAACTTATTGATTTAATCAACCCATCTTTGTCATATCTGACACAATGATTCTTAGCATTTAAGCAACTGAATCTTACTAATCTGATCATTTCAGAGATGAAAAGTTTCTTGGGGAGGGGTTGATAATTTGGTTATTTAGATTTAGAGTAAGGAAGTAGAAAAAATAGATATAGCAAAAAGACACATGCCAGAGGTAGAAAAAATGTTAGAATTGAAATGTCAGATATTTGATTATAATTTTCACATGCTGTGATTCCCAAGTCTTTTTAATTTCCCAAGCCTTTATTAAATTTCTGAATGCTCAAATACATATGAGGGTCTGTACATGTGTGTCTGAGAGTACATTTAATCAGAGTATAAATTTGATGTTTAGTTAGTTTATAATTGGCACATAATAATGAGATAAAACACAATGTTTTAACATTTGTGTTAATTACATAAGAATCAAATCAATGCACTTGATGTATCTATGACTGCACACACCTTCCTTCTTTTCTAATAAGAATCCAGGGTCCTGTCTTCTATTTATTTTGGAATTCAATACAATACTTTCACTATAGTCCCTCTACTGTGTAACAGAACACTAAAACTTGTTCTCGGATTCTATCACTGTGAGCACAGATGAAAGTGTTGCATTCTTTTATGGCTGAATTATAGCCCATTACATACATAACACCACAGTTTCTTTTTTTTCCATTTTTTTTATTTTAAATACTTTATTTTTTTTCTTCAAGTTACATCTCAGTCACAAACCCTTCCCTATTCCCCCTTCCTATCCCACCCTTCCACCCTCTTCCCCCCAGCAGTTTCCCCTTTCAGTCCAACAGATGGTTCCTTCTCTTATAACAGTAAATACTATACAAAACAACAGATATAAATATGCCACATTTATGAGAGTTAAATGGCCCAGTATACCTTCCCAATGTCCAGTTTATACATATTTGGCCCCTGACTTTAACATTCTACTATCTAACCAACTCCATGAGTTTAAAGGTCTATATGTGACAACATTCATACTAACTTGCAACACACTTTTAAGAGTATCTTCTTAGATCTATAACACCTTCTTGATTCCTAAACAACTCAAAATTTAACTATGAGACTCTAGCTGTCTATTCTTCAACCACCTCAGGACAAAACTTGGTAGCAGGGAAGTCGACAGCCTAACTCTGCCAAGACAGGGTAGATAAGTCCTTCATAATCCCTGCTCTACAACAAATGTCTGTCAGAGAAACAGGACCCAAAGGCTGAAGACTGATGCAGGAATGTATGGAGAGAAAATGGGAACTGTCCAGGCAGTCACTGGTATGTCCTTTCTTAGTTTTGGAAGCTGCAGGCCCTGCACTTCCTATATAAGCAAATATACTTAACACCACAGTTTCTTAATCCATTCATTGATTCAAAGCAGCCACTGACAACAGTAACTTAAAGAGCACTGTGTACTAATGTACTTCCTGATGATGTTTTGTTTGGAAATGTAAACTCAGTGAGATTGTTCAGCTTTTACTCTTTGAGACTTTCTCTTGTGACATATATTTTTTCATATCTTTTCCAGCCATGTCTAGATCAGGAGTATTCATATGCTAAAGGTTCTTTTGCATACATTTTCAGGAGACATAAAGGAAATATCAGAGCACAGAGGTCAAAAGAATTCAACATGGACAAAGTACATGTGCCTTGGATGACAGAGAAGCCCAACTGCAACACACAAATACACACACACACACACACACACACACACTCAGAAATTAAACATTAAATATAAAAAAGGAATTAAGTTGAACTTATCTGGATCTATTCTAATACCTAAAGATTTAAATTACCCAAGAAAAGATCGAATTAAATAAAAATAGCAGCTAACATATGGTGAGAGCCTGAGAGCCTGCATTGTTATTTAATCCTGGGAGATTAATTGAGGTAAAGTCACTGGTTTTTCAGTTAGTTGCAGGCAAGGAAACTAAGACTAAGGAAGTGTGGGTAAGCTCTTACAAATACAGGGGCAAGGATAAATATTTTTCATGGCTGGACTGCAAAGCCTCAAAAGATAATTAATTCTGCTTAGTCTGAGCAATGTGGAAAGACAATAGCTTTTCTGAAATGCATCAAAGGCCATCAGTCAACAAGAGAGGAAAATATTCCCTTCTGTTAAAAGGGAGGTGCAGAAACCGTTAGTTAATGGGTTTTTTTTTTGGAGGGGGCTGCTTATCTCTGTGTAAGAGGGTACAACAGCTAGATTTGTCCCACAGCAGAACTGGCTGAAATAGAAAGCATTTACATGAATAATTATGTGACAAAAAACATGAAAGGGGCAGTGGCCTTTCAGTGGGATAGGGTGGGGAACAGGTGGTGTCTAAGCTCCATTTATGTATTTAAAGTACTATGTGACTAAAATCACCATACAGAATAAATGAGAATTTTTTATGAATAAAAGACTAAACTTTATATGATAAGAAATATCTTACCCAATCCCTACTTAAGATTTTCTGTCAGCTACAAATGGCATTGCATGAGTCTTGTTTTGTTATTTCCCCTCTAGTAGAAAAACAAAAGCAGATGAATGACTGTATGTCTTACCTAAATCATTCCATCCCTGAACATTTTAGTATCCATGGCCAGAATTCACAAAATATTTTATAATTTTTGAAGTAGAAGCAAATGCCTAGCTATCCAACGGTAATTTTATTTGTCTTTGTGGTATAAGAATTCTTCTTCAGTAACCATGATCTGTGCCACTGATGGCGGCTTTAAAATTAATGAAGCCCAGGATAGCTGCTGGAAGAGATCCCAGCTTCTCTTGGATGGTGGTACATGAAATTTTGCTCATCCATGAAATAGTTATGCATAAATTCAACTTTCTCAGACTTGCTTCTCCATGGGGAAAAGAAAAGTACTTCAGATATCTTTTGGGATCCTTAGAGCACTCAAGATTTGGAAAGATTTATTTTAAAATATATAATCCCTGTACCCTTTGAAGTCACTTGTAGACAAGGGAGATTCTTGTGAACGAAAGACTACCTTGCATGTCTTTTTGCCAAAGCACTAGAGTCCATCTTTTTGCACATATGTGTACCCATATGGACCTTGCCTGGATATTCCCTTTCAATGTGGATTCTCTTCACATTAATTTGTTTGTTTGTATGTTTGCTTTGCTTTCCATCCTTTATAGACTGATAATCAATCCCACTGATTGATATGCGATTAAGATCATTCTTACTACTCTGTGGAGCGGAGTAAACCATTCCTTGAGGGTCAGCTAATGTTGTTCTTCATGGCTCACTTGAGAGAATTTTGAAGTGAAACATCTTAGGCATGAGGTCTTCCTTCATCAGCACCAGCAAGGCTTCAGTCCTTAGTATATGATTTGTGATAAATGCAGTAATCTCTTCATGGTCTACTGCATCAGGTGGACCTTCACATGACCACTATTTTCTGTATGCCATTTGTTCACTGATTCCTGTAAACATTCAGAAAACAACCCTTGCCAATCAGCTGAATCAGTGGACACCTCTGACTCATAGGAAGTTGAGTCATCATGTCTAATGAATAGTCATATCAAGAATAAAAAACTTTTCACATACCGAATGTAGGGAAATAATGATTGCAGTATGTTTTAGTTGATCATTGAATTTGGGGACCTCCAGTTATCTGATATCGATTGAACTAAGCATGCTAAACATTTTAAACACACTTTAAGTGTACTGATTAAATTGATTGTTAACATTTATAAGTATATCATTTTTGACACAGAACATAGTAGACTAAAGGCTTGAATATTCACTGTGAAACTTGGGTCTTATGATACTTCAGCAGGGAGGTACTTGTATTAATAGGACCCATTATACAAATAGAAGAACAGTATGGTCAAGCTCTGGACTTAGACACATAAGACATATGGGATAGGATTCTTACTGTCCTAGATTTTTAGGCTATAGTTCTTAGTATGTGATGAATTTTAAAACTGACTTCTCAGTAACAAGTAAAAATATAATGATCTATCAACAACAATGAATAAAGACAGTCATGCTTGCTATTCAGAACAAGCCTCGATCTTAAGATTACATAATCACAAGGAAAATATTTCCACCAATTTAAATGTTTAAACATAAAATTTAGAAGAATATATGCAACTATGCTTAGGCCATATGGGTGGAGTATGCAGAGGATAACCCAGCAATTTAAAAAGCACTGGAGCTTCTCCAAAAGCACATGGGCTTGATTCCTAGCACCTACATAGTTGCTCACAGCCTTCTGTTAACTCCAGTCCCAGGGGATATGACACCCTCTCCTGGCCTCTGCAGGCACTGGGTGCACATGATTTCCATATGATTCAAATTATTATGTATGAGTTCATATACACACATGTGTGTATGAATTACGCACCTCTCAAATACATATACTGAGGCTCTACTCTCCATTGTGATGATATTTGTAGCTGGCGCCAGTTGGAAAGGATTTGTCTTAGAAACCATGAGAGTTGGACCCTTCAGGAGGGAGTAGTGGCTTTGTTAGACTCTATTTCTCTACTGTGGGAGGGCACTACAAGGAAACCAAAGGGTCTTCATAAGAACCAAATTTGATGACACCTTGATCTTGAACTTCTCAGACTTCAGAATGGTAAGAAATAAGCATCTGCTGTGTGTGAGGTTTTATGGACCATGTCTTGCCTGTTTGCCATGCAGCATGGGCTTGTGGACCATGCCTCCATGGCTGGCAGAAACTGGAAGAGAACTCTTTCCCATTTCTGCCATTCTCAGTATTGAGGGTTCTCAGATCTTGGATTTGCTCCATCTCACCTGGTTCTCAGGTCCCATGGAGGCATGGTCCACAAGCCTACACTGCATGGTAAACAGGAAAGCCACAGTCCACAAGTCCCCCCCCCACACACACACATACATACACACACACTCATGAACATATACATTATAAATATCATTAAGGCTAGTGTTCTTGGAAAATGTCATACATTTCATTAGAACTTCTTGTCTTTTCAGTAAAGTGTCTTCATAACATTTTTGAATGCATTTAGAAGAGTGTTCAGATGTGTCCTTATGATGTAAAATAGCACATGGTCACTTGGAGCTAAGTGAATCACACTAACACTAAGAATTCCTGACATTTTCCCTGACTCACAAGTACTCGACAGGCATAATGTGACCTTCTTTGCCTTTCTAGGCTGAAACAATTCTTACACATAAATATTGGATAGGGGCTAGGGATATGGCTCAGTTATGCAATGCTTATCCAGCCTGCAGAAAGTTTTGGGTTCGGTCTCCAGCACACACGCACACACATACATACACGCAAACATAAGAAGGCATGATAGGTAGAACTACTAACTGCCACATGAGAGTGATTAGCCCACTTTTCCTATTCATTCAATCATAGTTCTTTTAGGAACCCTTTGTTGCAAATGGCCTTGTTTGGCCCAGACTTCTTTACACCAGGTTGTATCAGTTGTGAATTACAAATAGTTTTAAATCACATTTGCCCAATTTTAGATGCTTGTATGCCTGACCACTGTGAATTATCCTTGTTCACTTAATATGATTTTTTACTTAGGTGCAGGTGATTGAAGTGAGGCATAAAATGGAGATCAACTTGAAAAGACAGTGATTTGGAAATATTTAGAACTTTGGAACATTTGACTATTCAGCTATTAATTTTTCACTGCAACCTTCTGAGCACTTCTATGATATAGCATTTTTATTCCTTTTTATTAGTCTGAAAGATGATTTTTGTATATGTGCCATATATGTATATCTGTGTATTTGTGTGTGTGCAGGTGTGTGGACAGGTATGCACACAAATGTGTGTATATGCATATGGAAACCAAAGGTTGATTTTTTTTGATGTTAAGTATGTCTTCTATTGTTGTCTACATAATTTGGGGGGATGGGGTCTCTCATTGAACATGAAGCTCACTCATTCAAAATCCTTGGCCAATGAGCTCCAAGGATCTTCCTGTCTCTGCTTCCACAGTGCTAGGGTTACTGGAATATAACTATTGCCTGGCTTTTTATGCTGGTGCTGGGAATGAGAGCTTAGTTTTTATGCTTTGGTGGCAAGTATTTTACTGACTTATTTCTTTATTCCCAAGCCTTTATTTATTTATTTATTTATTTATTTATTTATTTATTTATTTATTTATTATTTATTTTTATGACTAGGATCAGTAGGGCATGAGTTACCTTTCTTCTGAGTTGGCCATCTCTTACTCATCGTATTTGAATGGTGACCCTTCAACTCTGGCAGGTGTCTCTTGCAACAGCTGTCTAACAATTCTCTGCTCTTGGTTTGCAGGATGGACCGGACTTCTTTCAAAAAGGGGATACAAGACAAATGTTTAAGGTTTTGCAGGCTGTGGAGTTTCTGTAACAACCATGTAATTGGCTGCAGAAAGCTCCCTAAATGGCAGGCAAACAAATGAGCCCAGATTTGCCACAATGCAGCCTCATTTATAAAATCACGCAGTGTTCTCGACTTGGCCCTCAGCATGAAGTCAGGTAACTCTGGATTATAACCGACTACATGTTTTAAGAAAAACTCTTTAAAATCCCCTAGCTGTACAGTCCTCCTCCACCTCCATGTATGCATTTCTAGCCCAAGACATTAGACATGCCAGGCTTGTGTACTACTGTTAAACTCTACCCCTAAAAATTCTTTTTCTTTTCTTTTTTCCAGATTCTGAGGGGAAGGAACCCATTAACAATTGGTCAAGTATGTATCAAATCATAGGTTGTATGAAAATATGTTAATGTTAATTGGTGGTAACAAAGCAAAAACAAATCTGATTCCTTTATAAAAGATCCCCAAATAACTCTCACAGAGTTCAAAGAATAGATATAACTGATTTCTCAATGCCAAACACTAAAAACAATCAATTTAGATCACTACTGTTAGGGAGTCTACTAAGTGGGATGAATTACCCAGTCCATTGATTTAGGAATTGGCTAATGTTGTGTAAACTTCTCTAGCTACTGATACTCTGGTTTGCATCTTGGCCAATAGAAAATACAGTTTGCCTTTGGACTTGTCCTCTCACATCTTAAGATAAAACAAAATGTTTTCTTAACTTAAGATTTTTTGATATCGAGACATGTCAGCTGCTGACAGCACCCCCTATTCTACTCCAAGTAGAAGATGAGCATCGAAGAATCTCCAGTGGGAGATGATTGAATTGGTGGTAAGCCATTCTCTTGGCAAGAAAAACCCCTTGCTCCAACTTTAGACAGACTTCTGTCCAAAAAGGACAAAATTTGGAAGCAGATTAGTCGACAGCCTAGCTCTGCCAAGACAGGGTAGGTAAGTCCTTCATAATTCCTGCTCTACAACCAATGTCTGTCAGAGAAATGGGGCCAAATGGCTGAAGATTGATGCTGTAATGTATGGAGAGAAAATGGGAACTGTCCAGGCAGCCACTGGTATGTCATTTTTTAGTTTTGGAAGCTGCAGGCCCTGCACTTCCTATATAATCAGATATATTTATCCCTCTCAGGTCTCTGAGGTGGTTGAAGGATAGATAGCTAGAGTCTCATAGTTAAATTTTGAGTTGTTTAGTAATCAAGAGGGTGTTCTGGATCTAAGAAGATATTTTTTAAATTATGAGGCAAGTTAGTATGAAAGCTGAGTTAGATATAGAACTTTAAACTCATGGATATGGTTAGATAGTAGAATGTTAAAGTCAGGTGCCAAATACATATGGACTGGACATTGGGAATGTATGCTAAGCCATATAACTCTTATAATTGTGGCCTATTTATTTCTGTTGTTTTGTATTGTATTTATAGTTATAAGAAAAAGAACCAGTTTTTAGACTGAAAGGGAGAGCTGTTGGGGGGAAAAAGAAATACCTTAAACTAAAAAAAAAAAAAAAAAAAAAAAGAAGGGAAGAGGATGGGGGGTTGAGGGGGAGGAGGGTGGAAGGGTGGGACTGGAGGGGGGAGTAGGGAGGGGATTGTGATTGAGATGTAACTTGAAGAAATAAAAAATAAATTATTAAAAAAAACCATAAACCCCCCCCAAAAAAAGAAAACTTAACTTTGCAATGTTACCTGGGATGATTTTTATAGGCCCTCATTCTAAACCTTGCTTTTTTGTTCATCAATATTTTGGTGTTGAAGTTCTTGTAGGTTTTAAAACAATAACCGAAATTTCAATTTATTTGAATGTTTTATTAAATGTCAAATATATGATAAAAAAAGATAAAACAAAATGAAAACCCTAAAGGATAATTCCTATTTCTGAGACATACAATTTGCCATTTGAATTCACCACTAAGAATTTATAATGCTGAACATGATATGAGTTTCCAGTGGTCTCCTTATTACAGAACCATCAATCTGAAAGGAAATATACTCTGTCAGATACTAAAGATCTGAGGAATTCAGGTTAGAGATTGCAAAACCTGAGTGGAGCACAGAAGTAGCACAAAGGTAGTTTGAAGGAAGAAGAACAGTTATATTGTACCTGATTATCACACACCCCCCCCCACGCTCAGGGAATAGAATAGAAACAGGTGTTCTATGAATGGGCAGAGCACAGAAGTGGGTATCCAACTTTGCTCTAGCAGGCCCAGCTCTAGCCCTTCTTAGTGAGTCCTGTCACTAAGTCATACCTGAAGTTCCCGGCTCTAGGCTTACCTCAGCACTAAGCTTGTCTCAGTGGTCCTAGGATCCAAATTCACCAGGGTGCTAGTTTGGCCCCAGTGAACGGAAGCTCAAGATTGGTTCCTGTAGACCCAGACTCCTGGCTAGCCTCCATAAACTGAAGACCCAGGTCTAACCTTGTGGACTCAGACTTTAAGTTTTTTTTCCCTCTTTTAACTTAAGTTTAACTTTAAGTTAAATTGCTCTGACATCAGATTATCCTCAGGGACCTAGTGTCCAGTTCTGCGCCCCTGGATCCAGGCTTGAGATCCATCATCACAGATCATAGTTAAAAGTCTATCTCCATGAATCTAGTTAACAGGTCTACCCCAGTGGACCTCACTCATTTATCTCCATGGACCAATGAGATACAAGTGCCTGCTCTATCCATGAAGTCAACCATAGACTGGACCCTAGGAGTTGGATTCCATGGCTTCCTGACCACAGACACAAACACAAACTCAACTATTTCAAAGGCATCAGTCCAAGTTTTCGCATCTGCTCTGTCAGCTGACTTAGGAATCTCGGTACAAGCTAACACTGGTGAAGGTTTTCCTCCTACATCAAAACCAATCTGTAAAGGCAGAAAAAAATAAGTAGCCATTTCTTCAAGTATGCAGAGAACAACACAAACCCAAGGGGACCATGAATCATCAAAGCTAAGTGATTCTACCAAATCAAAAAATAAAATGGACGTAAGATATGAAGTTATGTGATAATTTAAAGTGTTTATTTTCAACAGTCATAGTAACCTATGGGAAAATAAACTTCTTTAAAAAATTAAAATATAATACAAGAACAAAATGAAAGTTCAAGGAGATAGAAACAATAAGAGGATCAGATGGTAATTCTGGAGCAGAAGAACACCATGACAAAATAGAATGTTGAAATATTGACTCAATAGCTATTCAGATGGTTATTATCAAAGGCAGCAATCATTGGTGCTATGCAGAAATGCAAATTCTCATAAGCTGTTGATGACATTATAAATTAGAATAGTTGTTATGGGAACTATGGAGACTTTTCAAAATTAAAAAAAATAAAAATTTGCTTACTCAAATATATGGAAATAGATAGGTGGTCTTCAAAAACCTCAAGAGATCTATAGAAGATGGCATTCAAAGATGTTTTCTTAACTTAAGATTTTTTTGATATTGAGACATGTCAGCTCCTGATAGCGCCCCCTATTCTACTCCAAGTTGATGATGAGCATTAAAAAAAATATCCATTTGAAGATGGTTACATTTATGGCAAGCTTGTCACTAGGCAAGAAAAATCCCTTGCTTCAACTGTAGACAGAATGCAGTCTGAAAAGAACAAAACTTAGAAGCAGTTAAGTTGACGGCCTGGCTCTGCCAAGACAGAGTAGGCAAGTCCTTCATAATTCCTGCTTCACAATTAATGTCTGTCAGAGATACTGGGACAAAAGACTGATTACAGATGCTCTAATGCATTGAGTGAAATTGGGGACTGTCCAGGCAGCCAGTTGTCTGTCATTTAGTTTTGGAAACTGCTGTCTCTGCACTTCCCGTATAATTAGATATATTTATCCTTCTCAGGTCATTGATGTGGCTGAAGACTAGATAACTATAGTCTCACAGTAAATTTTAAGTTGTTTAGGGATTAAAAGGATGTGCCAGGTCTAAGAAGATATTTTTAAGTTGGTAATGCTAGTTAGGATGGAAAACAGTTAGGTATAGAACTTTAAGCTCATCAAGATAGATAGACAGAATATTAGTATTAGTTGCCAAATATGTATGGATTGGATATTGGGATGTTATATCTTATAATTTTCATAATTGTGGCCTAATTATTCTTATTGTTTTGTATTGTATTTATTGTTATAAGAAAAAGAGTTGTTTATTGGACTAAAAGGGGGAGCTGTTAGGAGGGAAGATATACATTAAACTTAAAAAAAAAGCAGATAGGAGAGTGAGGAGGAAGAGAACAGGAGGGTGGGACTGGAAGGAGGAGGAGGGAAGGGATTATGATTGAGATATAACTTGAAGAAAAAAAATAGTCATGAGGTCGTGCCTAACTTAAAGAAGTTATTAAAAGGCAATTTAGCTATATGTCCAGAAGGAGCTGCTTCAGTGTTAAAGGAAATGATTGACTCAAAATAAAAATATAAATAAACAAACAAATAAATAAATAAATAAAACTGCTATATGATCCAGCAATTCTACTTCTGGGGTTTTTATCTATATTAGTTACTTGTCTCACTGTGACAGAATCCACAACAAAAGCAATGTAAGAAAGATGGGTTTTGTTTTTGGCTCATAGTTTCAGGGTACACTTCATCATGGTGGAATGTAGTCATGGCAACAGGAGCCTGAGGCAGCTGGCTGGTCACATTGCATCTGCAGTCAGGAAACAGAATATCAGTGTTCATGTCAGCCCTCTCTCTCCTTCATATGCAGTCTAGGACAGGTTCAGAATGAGTCTTCTCACCTCAGTCTAGAAAATCTTCATAGGCATGCCCAGAAGCTTGTCTCCTAGGTGATTTTAGATCATGCCAAGTTGATCACCAATGTTAAGATGCCGCAGTAGGCAAAGACAGTGAATCTAATATGACAGAGCCCATGCCTCTGAGCCCATGCTTCCAAAGTATTATTCACAATAGCTAAGATATAACTACAAACTAAGCTTCCATTAGGTGGATGAAGAAAAAGATACATATAACAATATTTGGCAGCCTTAAAACATACAAATTACCATATATAATATTTTTCATAATATTATGCTAATGAAATGAGGCAGACACAAAAAGGTAAGCAAAGTATGATCTTACTTATGTGCAGAGTCCTAGAGAAGCCCAAGTCAGAAGTAAAGAGTAAATCATGCCTGCCAGTAGCTGGGGCAGGAGGAAAAGGAAAATTTTGGCTAGAGGATACAAAGGTTTTTGGTTTTTTGTTTTTCTTTTTTTTAACGTTTATTTATTAATTCAAGTTACACCTCCATCACAGCCCTCTTCCTCCACCCCTCCTGGTCTCACCCTCCCACCCTCTACCCCCTCTCCCACTCATCTACTCCTCTGGTATGGGGTGCCCCCACATATCAGGCTCCATCAGTTCATCAGTCACATGAGGTCTAAGAGCTTCTTTTTGCACTGGGGGCCTACATGGCAGTTCCAGTAGGGTGAAGTGTCCCAGTAACAGGTAAGGAAGTCCGCAAAGTGAGTGAGCTCTACACATCTGGCACACAGCATGGTAACAACAATATGATATGCTCACATATGCAAAAAAAGGATCTTAAATGTTCTCGCTACACCCATATGCAATTAAGTGAGACAGTGGTTTGGTTAATTCACCTGATAGCAGTAATTAATTCACAATGTATATGCATATCAAAACATCATCTTGCTTGCCTTAGATGTGTACTTTTTTGTTAATTATAATTTTAAAATGCTTGGTGGTTGTGAATTTATAATGCTACTGGGGAAATAAGTAACTGTTAATAAATTAAGTTGCTTGAGGAAAGTCAGGCAGTTTGCCAAATTAAAAAAAACCTGAAATCAAATACAGGAAAAGCCAGACAAATTATGCATGCTGTTTTTATAACTATTTTATTTGGTTTCAAAACTTTATTTTAAGAACAGAATCTATGATAATATTGGTTCCAGAAATTCCACACTTTTGTTTTTTTTTTTTAATAATTTATTTTTTATTTCTTCAAGTTACATCTCAATCACAATCCCCTCCCTACTCCTCCCCCCCCCCGTTCCCCCCCTCCCCCCCCCCCCCCCCCCAGCCCCACCATCCTCTTCCCTTCTTTTTTTTTTTTTTTTTTTAGTTTAAGGTATTTATTTTTCCCCCCAACAGCTCTCCCTTTCAGTCCAAATAATGGTTCTTTTTCTTATAACTATAAATACAATACAAAACAACAGAAATAAATCGGCCACGATTATAAGAGTTATATGGCTTAGCATACATTCCCAATGTCCAGTCCATATGTATTTGGCACCTGACTTTAACATTCTACTATCTAACCATCTCCATGAGTTTAAAGTTCTATATCTAACTCAGCTTTCATACTAACTTGCCTCATAATAGTCATGAAAACGTGTCATTTTGTTAGTTACTATCACACTTTTGTTTTTACAATTCAAATAACAAGTAGACCAATCAGGTCAGGGGAGCTGTGAGTAAGAAAAACAAGAGTGGTACAAAACTTACAAATCATAAAATCTCTATACCTGGCAGCCTAAATAAGAGTCTCACAGGTTCACAGAGACCTGGGAAACTAACAGGAAATGTTTGTTAAAGATGATAGGCAGGGCCTGGGAAGACGGCTTAGTTGGCAAAGTGCTTGCTGAAAGAATGAAGTCATGAGTTGAGTTCAATCCCTGGCATTCAAGTTAGATACACTGGACTAAACTGCATGTTTATAATCCCACCTTTGGAGAAATGGAGACAGCAGGATCCCTGGGACTTAGTCAGTGACTGTCTCCAAAAATAATGTGGGGAGTGATTGAAGAAGACATCAACCTCTGGCCTCTGAATTCTCTCTCTCTCTCTCTCTCTCTCTCTCTCTCTCTCTCTCTCTCTCT
>CAJQZJ010032178.1:11318452-11338425 GCA_907164525.1 Lophiomys imhausi | reverse complement strand
TCTCTCTCTCTCTCTCTCTCTCTCTCTCTCTCTCTCTCTCTCTCTCTCTTCCAGCTACAAACAAGCTTTTGGGTGACTTCAACTCCAGCTCCTGTAGCTTCATGCGACCCCAAAGCCAGAGATGCCTAAGCCCTGTGGAGATTCCAACCCACACAAACTGTGGCAAGATGCAAGTGATCATCAATATCTCAACTAACTAGTGTTTTGATTTTTTTTTCAAAGGAAGATTTTTCAGCTTAGAATAAAAACCAAGGGGCTTCATCCTAACTGTTAATACATGTATATCATATTCTGTTCATATATCGTCTCCTGCTGTCAATCCTTGTACCCTCCTGCTTGCTGATGTTCTTCTCTTCCCCATCCAGGCAACCTTGTTCTCATTTGCATACACATAAGTCTAGATTTTGTGCATGAGAGGAAAAACAATGCAGTGTTTCTCCCACCATTAGCTTCTCTTGTTCCCTCTCACCCTCTTCAACTTTGTCTCTTTCATCTCTCTATTTATCTCTATCTTAATTCTGTATATGAAAGAAAACATGAAATATTAGTCTTTCTGAATTTGTATCATTTCTTTTTACATGTTTTTGTTTATGTTTTGTTTTGGTTTTGACTTATTTCGGGTTATACCCATGGCTTTCCTGGGACTCATTATGTAGACCAGGCTGGCCTTGAACTCAGAGATTTGCATGCTTCTGCCTTTTGAATGCTGGGATTAAAAGTGTGCCACTATGCCCAGCTCTTCTCTTTACAAGTTAATTTTAATTCCATTAATTTGTATACATGTTACATAATATCTCCCCCTCCTCTTTTCTCTTTGCTTTTTGAGACTGAGCCATGCCAAGTGTGCCTTGAACTCACTATATAGTTAGAATGACTTGGAATTCCTGACCTTGTCTTCCAAACACTGGGATTACAGGCATGTGCGACCCAACCTAGTATATTTCCACATATTGCAGTCCCAAATGACATTTCTTTTGTTTCAAAATCTTGACACTTGTTTGTTACTTTCTTTAATTTCTTTAATTAGTCATTTAGACTTATATTTTTTTCAGCATCCTAAAGGAATTCAAAGAGGTTTCATCTTACTGAGAAGAGGAATAGTGAGGGAGAGAGGGAGGGCGGGAGGGAGAGAGGGAGGGGAGGAGGGAGGAGACTATGCTCTAGAGGTAACTTGAAAAAACAAATTAATTTTTTTAGAAAGGGTAACCAAACATAAAAAAATAAAAACAAAATATAAAATTTTCAAATGATAATTTAATAAGGCATACTTGTCTTACTTGCATGAAAAGAAAAATGGTCTTAATTTCAGGTTAGAATCTTAGATTTTCAGGTTGCCAGATAGCTCACACACTCTTGGATATCATCTTATAATTTTTTTCCTATATACAAAGGATATTTTTATTGTTTAGTAATAAAAATGCACTTACATGATTTAAAATGTTATATGTAAATTAAGGGTTACTACAGCTCAAACTGAGTTTTCTAAATCTTTAAGAGTTGAAGTAATTTGGAGCTAAGATAAAATATTTGAACAGGGCAATATTAACCCATTCCTTTGATTCCAGCAGAGACAGGCCAGATGATCCAGCTTTGCAGATTGCTTCAATAGCTGTTTCCTCAAAAATCTACAACTAGAACAATTCAACATGGCTAACTAAGATGCTCCAGCCCTACAGACTGGACTTCAGTAAAGCCCTGAACTTTCCCACCCAAAGTTTATCTTCTGACTACAATTTCTTAGGACATTTAATATAGCTGAGCACCAAAAGATTGGACATCAAATGTTACTATTAATTTGCTTAACCATTTTTCCATTCTTATTTGGGCCCCCAAACAGGTTTCCTACATCTGAAATCAGCAAAAAGCAATTTTAAGAGAGCAACATCTCATTCCCAGAAGGTGGGGTGGGTGATATATATATATATATATATATATTTGGTCATTTGATAGGTTATAAAAGTTTGTTGTTATTTAGCGGGGTTGGTTTCAAGTTTTTAAATGGTCTTGTTAAATAAAGTTTAGGGGATTCGACCCAGGGATTTCTCTTTTTTTCTTTTCTATATCCTTCTTTTTGTCCTATGTAGGGGAGATAAGACTTGAAAAGAAAAAAAAAGGGGGGATATAGATATGATATAGGAATGATAAAGAAAAATGGATAGGTTATTGAATATGCTCTTATATCTTTGTATATTTATACAAAATTAAGATTATATTTGGCTACATTGGTATTGATCTTTGTATATTGATGCAAAATTAAGGTTAACTCTTTTTAAAGTATTGTACCTACGTAATGCTTAAAAATGCAACATGACATTTTAGTCGTTTGATACTGTCACAAACTCTTTAGGATAATTAAGAAATGCAAACTAATAGTCTTTCAAACTTGTCATTTTGTTAGGTACTAACATAGTCTATCACAGATGTTTTCTAAGTTAATCAGAAATCAAGTTGCTAAGAGACATGCAGCATTATCCAATATCCAAATACATAGGCCCCTATAGCTTGGTCTTCACAGATCCCTCAGCAAGTGGAGCTGGGGGTAGGGGGCTGTTTCTGACATGGACTCTGTTGTCTGTTAGTAGAATACCTTGCCCTAGCTGGGCAGCCTTGTAGGCCCTTAGCTCTCATGCAGTGTGATGAATTGAGGTGGGTTGATATGTAGAGGTATCCCCTCAACCAAGGAGGAGAGGGGGTAGAGGAAGTAGAAGGTGGGAGGGTGGAACCAGGTAGGGAGCAGGGAGGGGGCTGCAATCTGAATGTAAATTGAATAATATTAAAAAAAAAAAAGAACCTTGTGATTTTGCACAGTTGCAGTACTGCTAGTGGATAAACTTTGCTCCTGAGCGCCCCCTTGAGTCAACAGAGAAGCTGTATAAATTCAACTCTGTCTCAGGGCTTGCCCTCCTAATCTTTGTTCCTGTCAACTTTACTCCTTTATAAATGTTTCAGATATGAAACTGAGAGTTTTCCTGAAGTCAGGATCTACTTGCCCTTGTGAAGTCATGACGTTTACCTTCAGATTTTGTTATCTAGTTCCTGAGGAAGTGTAGGAATTGAATAAGCTTTTCAGTCATCCTAGGAAAATTGTCTTTGAACATCCTCCCTGGGTCTTCGGCTTTGTATAAATATATCCATCTTTTCTTGGACTGAGCTTAAATGCTGCAAGGTGAGAGTTGAAATTCGCAGGCCTTGAACTCAAATTTAAACACTGGCTTGTCATTTTCATTAAAATACAGAACTCAAGCCCATGTTTCCGTGTTGATAAAATAGCCTGCTGCTAATTGGTCATTTTCACAAAAGAAAGTGACTTGTAATCATATGAGCTTCAGCATTTAAAAAGTGTTGCTTCAGTAATTGTTATACGTGTCTGCTCTAATGAGCTCGCTGGCTTCTCCACAGCCTAGGAGATTCATTTGGGTCATTTAAAGTCAATTCTATGAACCTTTAAACATGCACAGAACTGTTAGTACCTTAGCCTATGCTTCAAACTTTAAATTAGGGCTGAAGAGTTTTTTATTAGATTAATTGACTCAACTATGAAATTTCTAATTACCAAGTGCATGTAGTGTAGAGGAGACAAAAGATGAAATACTGCTTTTGTGGAATGTGCTAAAAGCTATTTACGGCTCCAGTTGGCTAACTGTTGAAAAATTAAAGATGCAACAGTATGGAGTATTTTTATTCTCTAGTTTCCTAAAACAAGTATGGAATTGCTTCCACCCCCAACAGAATTTTATAAGCCTAGATTCAAAATAAGTATATCTAGATTCACATGCTAACCTGGCTGCTATCCAGTTGTGCCATCACTTAAGTTGTGACATCACTTAAATTGTTTTATATTGATTTTTGTGGTCTGCAGTAGTAGTAATTGAAACCCTGATTCAAGAAAGCTGTTGTGATGATCCAATGGGAAGGTGTGTCTGATAACACTTTGTAAATCTAACATGGCTTATTAAAATGTTATTGTCTTCTCCAGGGAAGAACACACCAATTGGTGTTTATTGCAAAGCAATCAACCCTGAGACCATAATACAAATAATACTGTATAGACTAAACTGGTTATATTTAGGAATATGCATATATATATGTATATATGCATGCAGTAACAATTAGTGAAGAAAGAGACAATGTATTTGAAAGAAAGAGGTGAAGGGTATATGGGAAGATTTGGATGGAGGGAAGGAAAGGTAAAATGTTGTAATTGTATTACAATCTAAAAATATTTTTGAAAAGTCATTTTTTTCTTTACAAAATTGAGAACACAGAACTAAATTGTTTGAAAAAATTTAAGGTCTTTGTTCTACAAGATAAATGAAGCAAGCCTCTCACTCTCAGGGAAAGTTTATATTGTAAGTATAAATAAAAGGATCCCTTGGAAGGACATAATGACTGACTCAGATATAGCAATTTATGTCACTTAAGATTTGTGTATAGGAACACATAGAAGCTAATCTTTTTATGCATTCATTTTAGTGATTGACAATATGCCTCTGAATCTAAAATATAAATAGACACATATACACATGTATACATAGACATATAGATGCGGGTCTACTTAACTTTTAAATTGTGTATGATATACTTTACATATTCATATATACAAATGATGTTCTCCTTTCTTCTTTTCTCTTGTTTCATCTCTTCCTTTCAAAAAAAAAATTGCTTATACTGATAAACCCAGGCCCTTGTGCATGCTAAGCTTGTACTCTACCACCAAGTTTATCCCAGACTCATCTCCTTACTTTCACCTTTTAGTTGAAGAAGGTTCTTTGAGTGGAGTCATGTATGACCATACCTGTCAGGTTACACTGTGACAAAATTTGGACCTGGTTTGTTTTCTTCCTGCAAGGCTACCTGTTACCAGAATGTTCCCTTTTCTGCAACCTAAAGCTCATTCATCTTATTGTGATATTATTTTATTTAAAAAAGTCTAATTTTATTAAGAGTGGCAGGGTCATTTCTGAGATATGTCTTTGCCAGTAGGAATATGAACACAACTCATAGGGTCTTTTTCTAGAAAAACCACCAGAAATGCTAACTAGGTATATTACTACATAAAGACAACTTTTCCATTCACCCAGTGAATGTATTTTGAGCGCCTATTGTGTGCCAACAGATTTTTAACCTGTCTATATTAGATTGTAACTATTTAATGAAAAGAAGCAAAAAAAGTCTTATACTGTCAGCAATATATTTAATGTCCTGTTTTAGCACAACACTAATATTCTCATTATTAACAATTTAATAAATAACACAATATAAGATCTCCATCTTTCTCCAAAACTTCTTAGAAGTCAATATTCTTAGTTGATTCATAGCCTTTCAGAATATGTATATGCACATATAGTCATAATCCCTTTGGAATGTGTCTAGTTTCATTTCTACTGCTATAATAAAAAACACTTTGAACAAAAGCAGGGGATAAAATATTAGGGAAGAGAATATCCCTTGCGGTTTATGGTTCTAAGCCACAGTTCATCACTGAAGGAAATTAGGGTATGAATTCAAGCAGAAACCATAGAAGAATGCTGCTCATTGGCTCACTCACTTACAGGCTCATACCTAGTTAGCTTTTTTTTTTTAACACTTATTTATTTCTTCAAGTTACATCTCAATTATAGTCCCATCCTTCCTCTCCCTCCCAGTCCCACTCTTTTCCTCCTCACCCTCCTATCTGCTTTTTTTTTTCTTTTTAATTTAAGGTGTATCTTTTTTCCTCCCAACAGCTCCCCCTTTTAGTTCAATAAAAGGTTCTTTTTCTTATAACAATAAATACATTATAAAACAATGAGAACAATTTGGCAACAATTATGAAAATTATAAGGTATAATATACATTCCCCATGTCCAGTCCATACGTATTTGGCAACTGATATTAATGTTCTATTATCTATCTATATTAATGAGTTTAAAGTTCCATAGCTAACTCACTTTCATCTTAATTTGCATTACCAACTTAAAAACATCTCCTTAGAGTTTGAGCATCCTTTTAATTCCTAAACAACTTAAAATTTAACTACGAAATTATAACTAGCTAATTTTTAACCACATCAGAGACCTGAGGAGGATAAATATGTCTGAATAAACAAGAAGTACAGAACCAGCAGATTCCAAAACTGAGAAATGACAAACAACTGGCTGCCTGGACAGCCCCCAAATTTTCTCAATACATTGGAGCATCTATCTTCAGCCTCTTGGTCCAGTACTTCTGAAAGACATTAATTGTGAAGCAGGAATTATGAAGGGCTTGCCTACTCTGTCTTGGCAAATCTAGGCTGTCGACTTACCTGCTTCCAAGTTTTGTTCTTTTCAGACAGCATTCTATTTACAGTTGAAGCAAGGGATTTCTCTTGCCCAGTTACAAGCTTGCCGCTAAAGCAGCCATCTCCAAATGGAGATTCTTAGATGTTCATCATCTACTTGGAGTAGAATGGGGGATGCTGTCAGGAACTGATATGTTTCAATATCAAAAAATCTTAAGAATACATCTTAATGTCATATCCTACAGATCTCTTGAGGTTTTTGAAGACCACCTATCTATCTCTGTATATCTGGATGAGCAAATGTTGCTTGTCTCTTAGCAACTTTATTTCTGATTAACTTAGAAAACATCTGTGATACACTCTGCTAGTACCCAACAAAATGACAAGTTCGAATGACTATTAGTTTGCATTTCTTAATTATCCTAAACAGTTTGTGACAGTTGGTATCAAAAGGTCAAAACAACACATTGCATTTTTAAGCATTACATAGGTACAATACCTTAAAAAGTATTAACCTTAATTTTGTATCAGCATACAAAGATCAGTACCAATGTAGCCAAATACAATCTTAATTTTGTATCAATATACAAAATTTAGATATAAGAGCATATTCAATAATCTATTCCTTTTTCTTCATCATTCCTCTATCATGTCTATATCCCCCTTTTTTTCTTTTCAAGTTCTTTGCCCTCTACATAGGAGAGAAAGAAGAACTAGCTAGCTTTTTTACCCAGTTTGTTGGCAGCAGGCGATTTGGGGGGGGGGGGGGCTCATGATTGGTCTGATTCTAATGCTCTGTTGCATGGGGAGAAGGAGTAGGGTGCTTGCTTATGCGACCTTTTGCCTGTAACCAAAGTTCAGGCTGTTTATATGTCGCCAGGGCTGGCAGAAACTGGGAGAGAGCTCTTTTCCACTCCTGTTGTCTTCAGTTTTGAGGGTTCCAGGATCTTGGACTCACTCTATCTTACCTGGTTTGTCAGGTCCCATGGAGACATGGCCCACAAGGCACCCACATGTGCATATGTGTAAGAGAGAGACAGAGACAAAAGAAATAGAGAAACAGAGAGAGGGAGAGGAGAGAGAGAGAGAAAGAGAGGGAGACTGCTTGTTGAGGAAGAGGGGGTAGCAAGATGGCTCAGAAAGTAAAGGCACCTATTGTCAGACCTGACCACCTGAGTTTAATCCCTGAAACCCTCATAGTAGAAGGAAAGAACAGAATCTCAAAAGAAAAAAAAGATTGAAGATATTTTTCATTCATTAAAAGTAGCAGGTACTACATTGAGCTTCCGAAATCATTCAGAAAACATGACCTATGGAAATCTACAGTTCTAAAAAAATCACAATGTAATAACTGCATTCATTTGACATAGTTCACACAAATTCTTATGCTCAATGATGACTTTGGAATGCATTGGGCTGAGAGCCAAGAAATCGTCCCTTTGGTCCCAGCTTCAGCCTTCATGATTAAAGGCAAATACATCATTCTCCTTGAGGTTTGAGACCTAATACATTGATTGCAAAAGTCCCTTTTACTTCCTCCTTTCTGCTTATACAGATACCCACATGAAAGAAAAAAATGAAAACCATGAATCTGACATTATTACTGGTTTCCTTCCTTGTGGTAAGATAGATCAAGAACATAAAAGTCTGTGACTGTCTCTCTCCCCTGGCCAGTGACAAGCCACACAAAACTGTCTGGCCAAGAGAAAGAATTCTAAAATTCTATAATCTCCTAAATTTTAATCTTCTTCATTACATTATTTTTATTGTAAATTTCTGTTGAATCTACTTTCTATCTCACGTGTGTGTGTGTGTGTGTGTGTGTGTGTGTGTGTGTGTATGTGTGTTATATCTGTGGAGAGGGTGTTTTGGGGGGTGTACTCACCTGTGCCTGTGTGTGAGGATCATAGATTGACATTATATATCTTTCTCTTTTCACTCTTGACCTTGGGTTTTTTTCATGGGTTCATTGGTTGTTTTGTTGGTTGATTTTTTGACTGTCGTGGAACTAACTCACTCTGTATACTAGGCTAGCCGTGAACCTGCCTCTGCCTCCCAAAGGCTGGGATTAAAGGGATGCACCACCACCATCCATCACTGACCTTGGGTTTTGACAGAAGATCTCATTGAACCTGTAGCTCACTGACTTAGTTAAACTGGCTGCTCGCCTAAGGATTGACAAATCACCGCACTTACCATTGCTTGGGTTATGAGACGGATGCATCCACACATCCCTTTTATGTTGATGCTGGGGGTTAAAACTCTGACTCCTGGGCTTTCACAGCAAGTACTTTACCTTCTAGGCCATCTCCCTAGCCTTGGGCTGAAGCTATTTTCAAGGCCACCTCTCAGGTAGCAGTGCAGGCAGTTGAAGAGCAAAATGACTTGCTTTTGAAGTAGATTTGTTAAGATCCTCAGTGAGGACTCTGATTCCTTGATAGCAAAATTTGGAGATCTCACTGATGACTTAGTCTCTGATGCAGAGCCATAACATGATTTCCACATAATCTGGTGAGGACTTCCCTTCCCATTACTTTCAAAAGACAAAGTGTCTGTGAGCCATCCAGCAATGAACTCAACTTCATGCTTGAAGACAAGTTTTCCTCAAACTGCAATATTTTTTTCCCTTGAACTGTTCCTGAGGATTATATCAAAGCTATAATTCTCTCTTCTGGTTTATCAAATGGCTTCACCCAGAGAGTAACATGGGCTTGAGATCCACCTAAAATAGTTGATTTATAAACTACTATAAAATGTTTGCTGGGTCACTTTACCTCTACAGCACACATCCTGTTATATCCAGGCAGAATAAGGCTAACCAGGGGAAGCACTTCCAATTATTCTTGCTCTTCTTGTCCATTTCTTTTACTTTCCTGATATTTTTCATCTGCTAGCAACATAGAAATTTATAAAACTAACTTTAAAAAATTCAGAGTAGCTTTTCAGTTTCACAGTAAAAGAAGAGCTCAAAAAAAAACACATCTGCTGCAAATGGATGGAACTAGGAAAAAAAAAATCATCCTGAGTGAGGTAACCCAGACCCAGAAAGACACACATGGTATGTATTCACTTGTAAGTGGCTATTAGCTGTTAAATAATTGATAACTGTGCTACTATCCACAGACTCAGAAAGGCTAAGTAACAAGCAGAACTCAAAGGGGGTATACATGGCTCTCTCTAGGAAGGGGCACTAGAATAGGTTTTGTAAGTGGCCTGGGGATGGGTGGGGATAGGAATAGGAGGGATTAGGTGAGTGGGGATGTAGAGAGACAGTAAAGGGAGAGACAACTGGAATTAGAGGAGATTTGGGGGGGCAATATGGAAACCTATTCCAATAGAAACTCCCAGGATTCTATGAGGGTAATGCAAGTGAGGATTCTTAGTAATGGATGATATGGAGCCTGAACAAGTCATCTTCTGTAACCAGGTAACTTCCAGTGGTGGGACTGGGACACCACCCCAATCACAAAACCTACAATTTGTCCTGCCTATAAGATATGCTGGGGCAATGGAGGCACAGAACTTCTGGGAGTGGCCAACCAATGACTGGTCTAATTTGAGGCCCAAGCCACAAAAGGGAGTTCATGACTGACATTGCCTGGATGACCAGAAGCAGACGGCTGGATAGACCAAAGACAAAGGATAGAAAAAAAATCAATAAAATGATTCCTAATGATGTTCTTCTATACTCATAGGTCAGTGCCTAGTCAAGTTAACAGAGAATTCTTCCTAAGGCTTACAGTAGCAGATCCAGAGATACTCAACTAAATATTAGGCAGAGGGAGAGCCCAAATTTAATATCTCCATTGGGGCCCCCTCTCTTTGGAACTCAGGGAACTGTAGAAAAAAATTGGCTAATTAAATGATTTAAGCGGTATTTATATTATCTTTAATTGTTTTGGTGGTATAAATCCTTAACCTGCCACTATAAATGAATACACACAGACACCATGTGGATCTTAACAAGCCTAGGCCTGGGTTGTGCAATCCTAGCCCATCTAACGTAGCTCATAATTCTATTATCCAAATATAACCCCATATATACATACATCCCTTTGGACTATTATTCTCCACACTAAGCCAATGTTCCAGGCCACGTGGAAGGATCTTCTTTAATCTACCTATGGCATGTCTTCCTTGTTTGCTTCTGGCTTCTTCTCCAGCCTTCTTCTTCTCAAGATGCTTTCTATCTCTCTAAAAGCCCATGAATCTCAGTCCTGCCTATTCTGTCTTTTCCCAATCTCCAGGCCTCAGCATTTATTTAACCAATCAGAGTCAAAGCAAGTAACATACAGCAAACAGGACCAATCAACATTTAGAATGCTTAACATCACCCCATTATTTCCCTTCTTCTGTCTAATAAAAAGGATAAAACTTGTTATGAAACAATCAAGAAAACCATATATAAAAGGTACATACACAATGTTTAGCCTATTTCTATCAGGCAATCTTGAAGAAGAAAAAATCATCTATCTTGGTGTGTCTAAAGTTCTGAACCTAAATCATTTCTATCATATGTCTTCAACCCCATCAAAGACTTAAGAAGGGAGAAAGTTATTATTTGTGTGAATAGGAAGCACAGAAGAGCAGCTTCCAAAAAGAAAAAATGACAGTTTGCTGCCTAGACAGACCCATATATCTCTCGATACCATTGGAGTATCATCTTCAGCCTTCTGGCCAAGCATATCTCACAGACATAATTGTGCAGCAGGAAATAAGGATTTTCCCATTCTGTCTCTGCAGAATCAGGATATCAACTTACCTGCATTTAAGCTCTAGTCCATCTTTGGACTGTATATATTCTGTTGAGAGAGCAGGAACTTTTTTGTCCAGTAGGAATTATCTCCTGATGAGAGATTTCTTTTTGGTGTTCATTGTTTTCTTCCAAGTCAAATAGGAGCTGTCAGGAACTGTCTTATTTCTATATTATATACATATATTCCCCTTCTTTTTCTTTTAAGTCTTTTCCCCCTATATAAGAGAGAAAGAAGGATAGAGAAAAGACAAATAGAAAAGTCCTTGAATCTAATCTCCTATACCTTGTTTAATAAGACCATTTAACAATTTGTAACCAATCCCCCTTAAAAAATCTATAACATATAAAATGACCAAAATATTATCCCCCCCCCCACCCAATCTTTTGAGAATGGGACTCTCTGAAAATTGCTTCCTGCTGAATTGGGTCGTTGAAAACTTGTTTAGGGGCCCAAATAAAATGGAAAATTTGGTTAAGCAATGTAATAGTTCAGTCTTTATGTGCTCAGCAATTTGAATGTCCTGAACAGTTTGTAGTCCATTGAACTTTGGGTGGGAAAGTTCAGGGCTTCATTGAAGTCCTGGCTGGAATAGTCTGTGAGCTGGACCATCTGGGCTTCTCTTGTCTTCTTTGGTGTTTGGTTCCTTTGCTCTGAAAATATATAATTTCTCATAATTAACATCTCTCTCTTTTTTGAGACAGGATTTTCTGTGTATCCTAACCTCATAGAGATCAGTCTGTCTTTGTCTACCAAATGGTGGGATTAAAGGCATGCACCATCACACCCAAAGATTAAGTTAGCTCCCCTAGGATCTAATATCTCTCTTGAAACCAGTTTTTCAGTGGGAACCCCACATCTAAGGAGACTGGCTTGTGACCCCTTTCTCTTTATATCTTTAAAAATCTCTTATATCTCAGCATTGTCAAATGACAAAAACATCCTTTCTTCCTCCCGATATAGGAAAATCAGACATCTAAACAAAAATCAAGCAAAGAAACAAAATTCCAAAAACCTTGGTCTAAATGTAATCCCATGTTTCAATTAAATTTCTGTTTATTATTCCTGAAATCTAGCTTTGACTGTATCCTTGGTGGGTCTTTCCCAGATACTCTTGATAAGTATCTATTTCTCAGGCACTTGTGAGCTCCCGCTGACATCTTTTGTATCGGTTGGGCCTCCTTCCTTCCCCCATTGTTATTGTCAGCAGCCTAGCATTCCATCTTTAATATTTCCTTTATTATTATATTATATATAATATATAAATATTATATAATATTTAAGATATCCTTAAACCTATCCTGGTCAAATCTTTCTCAAAAAGTATATATAGAACCACAATTGTCAGTGTAAAAATCATCTGTATGTTAAGAGACTGAGACATTATGAATTCCTCCATTTTAATTTAGTCGGTAATTCCATTCTCAAGCTCTGTTTAGAAGGATGTAGAGAGCTAAGCTTCCCACCTTTGCTGTAGGCCAGTAGCTTTTATTAAGGGAGCTCCCTGCTCTTTGGCTAGGAAGTTACTTTTTATCTGGGCCTTCTCAGGCTTTAAGCATGGATTTTAATGCCAAACGCTGGGCGCCATATATAACGGCTAATTAAATTATTTAACCAGTATTTATATTATCTTTAGTTGGTTGGTGGTGTAAATCCTTAACCCACCATTATAAATGAATACACACAGACACCGGGTGGATTTTAACAAGCCTAGGCCTGGGTTGTGCAATCCTAGCCCATCTAAGCTAGCTCATAATAACTCTATTACACAAATATAACCCATATATACACACATCCCTTTGGACTATTATTCTCCACACTAAGCTGATGTTCCAGTCCATGTGGAAGGTTCTTCTTTAATCTACCCCATGGCGTGTCTTCCTTGTTTGCTTCTGGCTTCTTCTCCAGCCTTCTTCTTCCCAAGATGCTTTCTATCTCTCTAAGAGCCCTCGATCCTTATTCTGTCTTTGCCCAATCTCCAGGCCTAGGATTTATTTAACCAATCAGAGTCAAAGCAAGTACATACAGCAAACAGGACCAATCAACATTTAGAATGCTTAACACCACTCCATCAGGGGACCCCGTGGAAGAGAAGGAGGAAGAATAATAGGAGTCAAAATACCAGAAGGGTCAAAAAAAAATACCAGAAGAACACAGCCCACACAATAAACTAAGAAGGGCTCAGTGGGGCTCAAAGAGACTAAAGCAGAAATCAGAGGCTACATGTGTCTGTGTTAGGTCTACTGTGAATATTTTATGGTTGTTAGCTTGGTAGGACTCCTAACAGTGGGAGTGGGATATCTCTGACTCTTTCACATGTTTTTGGGACACATTCCCACCTACTGGGATGCTTTGCCTGGCCCAGATATGAAAGCATGTGCCTAGTGTTATTGTAACTTTTTATGTCATGTTTAGTTGATATTGATGGAAGGCCTGCTGTTTTCTGAAGGAAGGAGAAGTGAATCTGGGGAAGATGGTTAGGGGAGAATGGAGTGAGTGGAAAGAGAGTAAACTGTAATGGGTATGTATCCTTTGATAGAAGAATAAAAAGAAAATCTGCCTTGCTGGTATGCAACCCTGTAAAACTAAGTGATTCTAATTTTTTTTTCTATCCTATCTAATACTACAATCCAGGGCACTACAATAACATACCATTCTACCCATAACTTATGACTTGAAGATCAACATTTTGGTCCACAGTTTTTAAACAAAATACTTGAGTCTTCAATTATTGTTGATGAATATTTAAAATTAAGGAGTACAAGCACACACAACTGGGACATCTTACCTACCACAGTCACAGGAGGAATCTGTGTGACAGGATGAAGTTCATTCTAAACCACTGTTCACAGACCAGTACCCATGGACACCAGGAACCCTTTCACCTGGCTTAACCCAGAGCTTGACTAACAATTCACCTAACAGAAACTGATGTGTAGAGAAATTTTAATCCACCAACATGGCTGCTCTGATCACATCCAAAGACCCTCTAGATCTGTGTAATATGGCTGGAATACAGGTATCCCCTTACTACACACCTTTAATCCCAAACACCGAAGGTAAAGTTAGTTTGTAGAAGGAATCACCCATGTTTGATGTCTAATTGAGTGACAGAAAAGTGACAAATCAGAGAAAGATTTAACAGGATAGGATATGCCCAGCTCTCATGAGAACAGAGAGGAAAAAGAAGCTACCTGAGAAAGAAGTGCAGATGGAGAGGAGGCAGCAGTGCAGAGAGCGGCAGGGAGAGAGTGGGGGCAGTTTTACCAAGAGAGTATTACACAGAGAGGTTGAAGAGAGAACACCTAGACACAGGTGAAGACAGACAAGGCAGAAAATGAGAAGGGGCCAGAAGATTAGAACAGATTGCTGGAGTTAGTTTGGGGCAAAGTAGAGTAATTCAGTGAGAGACCTAGAGGGAAGCAAGATTGAATCAGTCATCTTGGAGAAGCGTTTGAGCCAGAACAGCTGAGTTGAACTAGCCAGCAGAGCTCAGAAACAGATAGAAAGGATGATCTTATTCAGCAGTAAGTCTCAGAGGCTGAAAACATTCTAGGCCTAGATTAAATTGTACAGAGAATGGAAGCTTCCAAGACTAGGCCTAGGTTAGCAGGCAGAGGCAGTAAGCCTCCAAGACAACAACTAAATCAGACAAATAAAAGTTTCTTTCACACTTATGCAGTCTTCAAAGAATAAGGACTTCTCCTTTAAATGTGAAGACCTCCAGTATGGACATGTATATGGGCCTTCTTCAAGAGCATCCAAGAAGGTCCAATCTTATGTGTGAAACAACTTTGCACATTGACATCCACCCAGAAAACACTCACACACTAGGTGGGAGTACAGGCAATCTGCCAGCTGAGTGTGATTCAAATGGGACCTAGGATGTAACTACTGACAGAAATGTCTTTTATAGATGCACTGTGCTGGTGAGTTAGACTCCTATGGAGTAAGCATGATGTATGTGAAATACTGGCCACAGACACCATCCTGGCCAAAGCTAGTTTTTTCTGAGAACATTCTCTACGGTGTCAGCCATGGCCCAGGCAGTACACATGGGCCTGTCAAATATTCCAGGGAAATAATCATCCTCATAATAGTGATGTCACAGGCATCTGCTCTGCACAAGACCCTCAAGGAGGGAATAAACCACATGTGCAAAACATCTGTGCCTTCCAGCAACAGCATCATCATATTGAGTGTGCAATGAGGATACCACCCTGGAACTAAAACTGTAGAGTGTCTATTATGTCGAAGACCCTCTCTTCAGAGTGTATTGAGTGTTTCTCTTGAGCAGGAGGCCCTGGTCTAAGAATCAGTGTTCCTCAGTGGAAAACAATCACTTCCAGTACTTAAATTATGCTCAGAGGCAGCCCATCTGTTCAGTACCAAGTACCAGGGAGTACTGCTGTCCTTTCCATGAACTTGGTAGGCTTCCTAGAGAGGATAGGGTGAGTGGGGCTAAAAATGTCGTTTTTGCAGGTAAATTCTAAGTCTGCAGTGACCCACTTATGTCAAATAGTTTTCAGTTTCAATAATCCAAGAAGAGAAAGGTGGAAACCCCTTTCTCACCAGAGCCCTGTTGCTTTTGCCAAAGGTTTCCTATGTACTCATCCAGTAAAGAGCCATATGAGAGAAATAGTCACTACCATGATTTCAGCACTGTGATTAACCAAAAAGAGGGGTGTCAAGTGATCACCAGACACAGTTGCTGTGCCCTCCAGCCTCCCTCAGAGTTGAGCACCAGATGCTTCTAGAATTGTTTCTCCACTCAAAATTCCCTGATCCTCTCATGCACTGTCTGAACTGTCAGAACATCAGGAAATACAACCCTTCCCACACATCCTCCAGGCCTTCTTCTCAACATGCCCTGCAGCTCTCTTCCTCCCTTTTATGCTCTTAAGACTTTGTGGACTGATTACTGCCTCCTCTGCCCTGGTTTTTGTGACTGTTGAAAGTTATGGCTGCCCATTTCTGGGAAAGAATTCTCAGATACTGTTTCTTGCCTCTTGATATTTACTGTTTGTTACCATCATTCTGTCTTTAATTTTTTAAACATGTTTGTGCTTAGCATTCATTGTTCAGCTAATAAGTCAATGGACTTGTTTATAGTGTGATATTTCATGTTAAATCAAATCATTCTTAATAAAACTAGTGAGTATAGTAGCATCTTTTTTTTAAACCCCCATCTTTCTTGTGCCTTTGGAATGAAATGTCCTGTAAAGGGGGTTAAAAAGACTTCTCAGTGGTTAGGAGGGCATCTTGCTTTTCCAGAGGAACAGAGTTTAATTCCCCAAATCCCATGTCAGGTTGCTCACAACCACCTATAACTCTAGTTCCAGAAATCCAACACCCTATACTGGCCTCCCCAGGCACACATGTACACACACAAAAAAAGAGACAAAGAAAGAGACATACACACACACACACACACACACACACACATACATGTGGACATGCACATAGATGAAAATGCACACATACACACACATGAGAAAGAGAGACAGAGAGAAAGAGACAGACAGACATAGATACACAGATGAACAGGCATCCACATACACACAAGAGAGACAGATTTACAAAAATATGTTTTTTAAAAAAGTGCACATGGGAGGCAGAGGCAGCAAGATCTCTGTGAGTTCGAGGCCAGCCTGGACTACAAAGTGAGTCCAGGACAACCAAATATACACAAAGAAACTCTGTCTCAGGGGGGAAAAAGTGACCATACAGTATCTGGCAACTCACACATCTTTTCTCACATTTTTTTCAGGACAAATTTAACTAATATGGCTTTTCTGTGGGGGATGTTATAAATTTAAATTGTCGTTGGAAAGCCAGTCCATGTAGCCTTGCCTAGTATGATCCACACAATTAAAGCAAAAGAGTGATTTGTACTGCTGTTTTAAATATTGCATTTAACATTTTTAAGTTTGTCTGAAAATATGGCTTTAGCTGGCATTTATTTAGGTTTATGGTTCTCAGTAGAATGTCAGTTTTAAACTACGGCTGCAATCATTTCAGATTTTGCATTTTTATTTCTGTAGCTGTATCCAATTTTTTGACACATTTTTGAGAAGGGGCTTAAAAGGTTAAATTTATAAGCATTTATGCAGTCACTATGATGATGAATAAAATATTGTTCACTCACTCTGGCCTAAACTCACAGAGCAAAGATGTGTGTGAAAGAGGTGTGTGAGACTACAAACAGATCCATGGAAATATTTCTTTCATTGACTGTCATTCTTCACATTGGTGCAAACACCACAATGATGTGCCTGCTCAGAGGTGGGTTGCTTGGAGTCCAGATTAACACTCTCTCTGGTCCTATCCTGGAAGAGTGACAATGACCTTCAGCAACATGCAACCTCCACCTTGAAAGAGAGGCCATCCCCTTTAGAATATTTTTCCTATATTAGCAGCCTACAGTCTACATGCAAAAACAAGCATGATACCATTTTCCTCAGTTCTCAGCTGCATTGTCTCTTCCCCTTTGGATGGAATATTAGTTGCTTTTTTCATTGCTATGATGTGGTACCTAACAGACACAACTTAAGGGGTAGGGCATGTATTGAAACTTTCCACTGTTGCCTGGAAGGAGTGACAGACAGCTTGTGTCTTCACATCTTGATGGATCAGGAAGTCATTGACAGGTTATAATAACCTTTAAAGGACCTGGTTTTACAACCTCCAAAACAGTGCCACCAGCTGCACACCAAGTGCTCAAACACTCAAGGCGGGGGGGGGGGGATATTGGAACCATAGCAGACTACAAATGATTCTTCCACAGGCAGTTGTCAGAAAGCCAACCTTGAGTTGTATGCCCAGCCATGAACTGTTGAATAACACTATTTCAGAAAATTCTCAGTTAATTGTTTCCATCCTCATCCTTCCTTTCTTTGTGCTTTCATGAGAAAAAAAACAATCTCTGAAGAGAGTCTAAACCAAAGTTCCTTGGGCCTTAGAAAGTGAAGTAAGTGGTCTAGAATGACAGATTGGAGACCAGTATGGAGTAAGTCTGCTCTCCAGAGTATAGGATGAGAAAGTGTTTTACTGCTCAACAAAGAAGGGGCCATGCTGCTAAGATGCTGTAGATGTGGTATTTAAAACCAATCTGCACCAAACTGATTACACTAAAATCAGGCACCTGAAAATAGAAATGCCTTTTCAAAAGCATGAAGTGAATCTCACTTTGTACAAAAACATAACCATTTGAGCAGTAGTACACAGTCTTCTGATGCACTAGGAAGATTGAAAAGCCTTTTGAAACACTTAACCTAGACCTCCTGGTGTAATGTGGCAGATGGAGGAGATCCCAAGCCTTCTTAGCTATGTTGGGTTGGAATGGCTTTTTGTTAGCCTGCCCCAGTTATCCCTTCTGCTTCTGATGTTTTGCCCAGATGCAAAGATTCTGTCAACTTCAAAGAAAGTTTCATATGCAGGCAAGATGAAAATGGTAGAGAGAGGAAAGGGCTGAATTTCAAATTGAACCTCTAAGAATAAAATATTTTAGCAAGATGAAAGATAATGCAGCTTTTTTATTTCAAAAGAATGATTTTTTCTTTGTTTATTCTCAGTACATAATGCACCATTCCTGTTCCTCCAATGGAGAGTCTTGAATGTTTCTTTTCTAAATAAGCACACTGAAAGGTTGTGGTTTCCCTAGCAACAGATGACTTCTTTCTATATTTTTCTTTTGGGGGAAAAAAACGTACTTTGGCTTTATAAAGAGGCTTTCATATGGGTAATGAAGCATTTTGTGCCCCAATTGTCACCTTGCCCAAGCAAAATAGATAAATCCTTCTCCCTTCACCCATGGGAGAGTAAATAGCAAGTGGGAGCAGCAACCCCAGCAGGTGCTTTTGCCTATTGTTCTGTGAGAAATGTGTGGTTCTGGCCTTGGTCAACAGCCCAGTGAGAACTGTGCTGAGGAGTGTAGTGGAGACAGCACAATGTCCTCTTCGTAGTCACATCCCTGAATGACCCCCACCCTGTGAGTTTGGACAGCACAGGTGGCTTGCTTCAACAAAAAGAATATAGTCTTACTCATGGGATACCACTTCCTTGGTGCGCTAATCATATCTAAACTTCTTGACGGGCTGGAGAGATGACTCACCAGTTAGCCCTTGCTGCTCATGCAGAAGACTAGAGTTCCCAGAGTTCTGTTCCCAGCATCCATATCTGGTGTTTCAGAACCATTTGTAGTTCCAGCTCCAACAAACTTTTCTGGCCTCCAAGGGCATCAACACACATGTGTACATGGATAAACAATATACAGGCATTCATCCATATTCAAATAAAAAATAAAATAAATCTTCTTAGAAATCTAAACTCCATCATGTCACAATGAAGACTGAGACTCCTGCTGAAACAGACTCCCTTCAAGAAACAGCAACCCCCCCCAAAAAAAAAAATCTGTGGTATATTTATACCATGGAATACTACTCAGCTATCAGAAACAAGGAAATCATGCAATTTTCTGTCAAATGGATGGAACTAGAAAAGCTCATCCTGAGTGAGCTAACCAAGACTGAGAAAGATGCGCATGGCATGTATGCACTTGTAACTGGATTTTAGCCATATAGTACTGGAGAACTATCCTACAAGCAACAGACTGAAAGGAACATGAACATAGGCTTTGTTACCTGTTAGTGGGACACTTTGCCCTAGTGGAGCTGCTATGTAGGCCTCCAGTGCAAGAGGAAGTTATTAGCCCTCATATGAAGGATGAACTGAGGGGGGCTGAGATGTGGGGGCACCCCACACCAGAGGAGTATGATAGGGGGAGAAGCGGTAGAGGGTGGGAAGGTGGACCTAGATGGGTGGAGGGAGGGGACTGGAATACTGATGTTACTTGAAGTAATAAAGAAACGTAATTTTTAAACAATGCAAAAAAAAAGAAAGAAAGAAAGAAAGAAAGAAAGAAAGAAAGAAAGAAAGAAAGAAAGAAAGAAAGAAAG
>CAJQZJ010032178.1:11296722-11318442 GCA_907164525.1 Lophiomys imhausi | reverse complement strand
AAGAAAGAAAGAAAGAAAGAAAGAAAGAAAGAAAGAAAGAAAGAAAGGAAGGAAGAAAGAAAGAGCATCCCTCTGTGTATGCCTATGAAAAGGGCCAGGTGAGAGGCCTCCAGGAGAAGAATGACACCTCCAACAAATGGCAGCTAAGAAACCAGAAATTTTATGTTTCAAGCAACTTGAAAGGGGATTTAAATGTTCCCATTAAGGTGTGAAAACCAGACCAGCACTGTGTATGTTTTTTAAGACTCTAACCTAAGAAGCCAGTTGGGTTCCATAGGAAATGAGGTGATTATTATGTGTTACTTTAATGCACTAATATGGTTGTTCAACAAAAATTAACTAACAGAGGGGGTAACCAAACTGTCAAGTTGATCTAAATAGTTAGAGAACAGTGAAAACAAGTGGATGCGTCAGGCATGTAGCTCATTGGTGGGGCATCTGCTTAGCAAGCTGGAGACCTGGGACTGATCCATGGCATTGCAGAACACAAGGAGGGGACTAGAATGAAAAGTTGGATGTCAGACATGGAATTGAACATAGTTAAATTTGCAAAGTCTACAATTTATGTTTTTGCATACATAAGTACAATGAGGCAAGCATCCTTAAGTGGACAGAAGGTAAACTACAAAGTGCAACAGATTCCCCATTGAGACACATGTTGTACTCAAGAGACTAAGTCTCCTAACCAGTGTAATTCAAAAGCCAAAGTCCTTAGCAGCCAGCACGGTAAGCCGAAGGATATAGCCACACCAATCTGCAAAGCAAAACCAAGATGGGAAACTCAGTATACTTATCCGAAATGGCTATTTACTACATAGAAAAATGTTCTTTAAAGGCCTAAAGACTAATAGCATATAAAACTAGAATTACTGTGGGATTTTAAGAATGTGTTATCTGTCAGAGGCTGTGTAATCCAATTTGTGTTTGAGGAGATAAATACCCTTCTCTATGGCCCTCATAGATTATAAAAGTTAAGTGTCTTAGTTTGGTTTCTACTGGTGTGATAAAAACCATTAGCAAAAAGCAACTTGAGGAAGAAAGCATGGTTCAAAATACACAGCCCAGGTCACAATACATCACTAAGGGAAGTCAGGAAAGGAGCTCAACGCAGAGATCTGGAGCCCCTAACTGAAGCAGAGATTAAAGAGAAGTGCTGGTTACACGTTCACTTTCCATGGCTTGTTCAGCCTGTTTTCTTATATAACCTGTGGTGGTTTGGATGAGAATGACCCCCATAGGCTCATAGATTTGAATACTTGGTCACCTGGTAGTGGCACTATTTGAAAGGATTAGGAGATATGGCCTTGTTGGAAGAAGTATGTCATTGGGGTGAGCTTTGATGTTCCAAAATATTTCAAACCCAGATTTTCTTTCTCTTCCTGCTGCTGCCAAACCAAATGTAGAAATCTTAGCTACTTCTCCACCATCATGTCTGCCTGAATGCCACCATACCCCCACCATGATGTCAATAGACTGAACCTCGGAAACTGTAAGAGAGCCCAAATTAAATGTTTTGCCCAATAAGTTTGGCCATGGTTATTGTGTCTCTTCACAGCAATAGAACAGTGACTAAGACCCAAGACCAAGACCACTAGCCCATGGGTAGCATCACCCACAATGGGCTCATTAACTTTCCTTCATGGACTTTCATGGAAAGGGGAGGAACCTGACCATGTTCCTCCCCAAGAATTTATAGATAACTAATAACTGCTTGAGCAGAGAGACATTTTGTCCAGCACCATAGGCTGTCCACACTCCTGGAGGCAAGCCCTCACCCAAGCTCCTGTAAGGAACCCTAGTGAAACTTTTTAGCTCACCAAGCTACATGTGTAGAGCGGGCTCTTTGTTCCTGTGGTTGGTGCCCTGTGAGGGGTGAGTAGACTTTTCAGGAACAGTTCACACCACAAAGGGTCTCATCTCAATGAGCCTTAAGGATCATTGGCTGTGGAGAGGGGGGAAAGAACAGTGGAGGAGCCCAACATCAAGAATCAAAGGAGCAAACCTCAAAAAGGAGGGACACTGAAAACAAGTGTGCCTCATTTTTCTCAATTTGATCAAGGCTGCTGTTAACTAACTACATTGATTCCTCTACTCGGGCAGTACAGAAATGCCCTCCCAGGTCAAGTGCAATGAGAACAGCCCTTTTTACAAGTTCAGCTGTGTTAATAGGATAGAGAGGCAAAGAGCCTGGAACAAAAGAGAAGAAACAGAATAATTATATTTTGTTCATACCAGAAGCCACAGAACTGATGACACATGAAACAAATTCCTGTGTGACTCACAGGGAGAGTGATTCAAAGTCTAGAGAGAGAATCAGAGTGAAGGGCATTTGTAAAGTTTTTCTTTTAAAAAAAATGGTAATTTTAAACTATCTTGAAATAAACAGAAAGTCAGAAAGATTGTTTCGGAAAAGAGATTTATAAAGAAATATAAATTATGACCTTTTACCAAAAAAGCAGCTTTGGGAAAATTCACAATTAATGAAGAGGGGAATAACAGTAGCCCTGTCAGAGCAGGGAACTGCTGATGTCTGAACTCAGTGCAGGAATAACACCCATGTGTACAGGCACAGGCAGAGCCCTACAGAACAAGAGTAGGGAGGGGAGGCTGCTGTCCTGTATGTTCCCCATTCATTTATTTACGTGGAGGCCAGATCCACTTAAGAACTGCATATCTCTCATAACTGCTATTGTTATGAAAGGAACTTCTTCATGTTGTAAGGAACCTCATCATGTGAGCAAGGGGTGAATAATGAAGCTGTCCAGTCCTGGGGCTTCTGAAGGTGGACCTTTATTTTGTACCTATTTCCCAGAAGCAACAATAGAGGAAGATATAGAACAAAGCTCTCAGGCTAGTATCAGTGGGTAAAGAACTCACCATGCGAGCCTGATAACCTGACTTCAGAAGCTACTAAAAACCAAGTGAATCCCATGGTTGGAATCCCTGCATTCATGTGGGAATGTGGGTTGGGGAAACAGGAGAGTCTCTGGAACATTGCAGGAAGGCTACCCTAGCATAGGCTGTGTGGTATGCAGCAAAGAGACCATGTCTCAAACAAGTTGAAAGGTGAAGACTGACACCCCAGATTGTTCTCTGACATCTACATGAGCACCCACACATGCACACATACCAAACACACACACACACACACACACTTCCACTTGCAAGAACAGTGTCTCTAGAAATGCCAAGAAAAGCAGTTAAAAAGGAAAAAGAAATCTTTTCCACTGTGTTTCCCTTGGTCTAGACAATGTCCACACACCTTTCCATTTGAATGGGGACTCTGGCCATGCGGTAGAAAATCTCTCTCCTCTATGTTTGCTCATGATCACCCAGTGTCACTTGTCATTTCCTATACAAAACTAAGGACAGCTGTCACTTTTCCCAATACTATTCTAAAAAACTGACTGACTGAGAAATACATTTAATTAGTGTCATATGCCAGATAATGTCTTGATCCATCAAGTGATATGTTCAGAACATCTGAGATGGTAAGATGATTGGTTTTTGTCTATCAGCTCCATTGTCTATGGTAGTAATATACCTCTGGTTTCTTCTGTGAAAGTATTCTGGCTAATACGTACATTTAAATAAAAAGACAAGAAGGCCACTCACTGATCCAATCAACTGAAGATCGAAAAGAAAGTAAAAATTCTTCATTATCTAAACAAGGAAGAATTCTGCCAACAGACTGCCTGTGAATTCAAACTTTTTCTTGAGTCAGACTACCTCACCAATTTTGGACTCATCAAGCTTCCAAAACTGCACAAGCTAAAGCCTTAAAATAAATTACTCTCTCTTCATGTCTCTCCATTTCTGACTCTGTCTCTTTCGATATACATACACATAAATATATATGTAC
Organism: Lophiomys imhausi; assembly: GCA_907164525.1. Lineage (NCBI taxonomy): Eukaryota > Metazoa > Chordata > Mammalia > Rodentia > Muridae > Lophiomys > Lophiomys imhausi. The sequence continues at coordinate 11,314,580 of CAJQZJ010032178.1, read as the reverse complement.
ACATATGTGTCTATATATACATATGGGAAAATACACAACATCTCTTCCTATGAGAAGCTTAGCATAACACTTTGTTTAATTTGTCTTAAATCAATTTGAAATCCTTAACTCAGTTTGGGGGATGTTTAAAACTCCTTTGCAAAGAATCCACAAGATACCATGAATCTGAAGTGTACTATAGAGTTGGCAGTACTCATATAAGCATGCTATAGTCTCATGGACAAGAAATGGTCCTCATCTTGTACAAAAAAAAAAAAAAAACACAGCAGGAGACACTGAGAGAACGTGAAACTAACATAACATAGACAAATTTTTACTATTTGCCATGATCCTCATTCAAATGAAAAGGTGTGTTAAGATAATGTCAATATCTAGACCCAGGTGAACAGGTATGGGCCTTATATAAAAACATTTTTAAATGACTCCAAACAGCTTTACTACAATTTTAATTATTTTTTTCTACCTGGATAATGATTGCTTAGGAGTGATGCTTCTGGTCTATTTATCATTAAATGCCCATAGCAATGATCAGTTGTTATTTGGAAGCTCCCAATAAAATATTACATCACTAACCCAATAGGCATTGGTTTTCATGCCTTGTCAATGAGAAAGAAGAAAAATCCTTCCAAACTTTAAAACCCAAATTAGAAATCAAAATTCCATAAAGAAATATGGATCTTTTCAGTGAAAGTTGGTGTACACATTGGCTGTTCTTTATCTCATTTTGATACTCAGAACAACATTGATAAGTACTTAAAATTCCATATGTATTTATGGAATCATGAAAGTTTAGCTCTGGGAACTACTCACAGCAGTTTAATCTAAACCATGATCTTATTTTTTCTTTAAACATTTATTTATTTTATTAGTTTATTTTTTACATTTACTTATTTCTTCAAGTTACATCTCAATCATAGTCCCACCCTCCTACCCTCTTCCCCCTCACCCTCCTATCTGCTTATTATTTTTTTTTAATTTAAGGTGTATCTTTTTCTCTCAACAGCTCTGTCTTTTAGTCTCATAAAAGATTCTTTTTCTGAGGAATCATTTGGATGTATACCCAGAAGTGGTATGGCTGGGTCTTGAGGTAGAGCTATTCCAAGTTTTCTAAGATATCACCAGACTGATTTCCATAGTGGTTGTACAAGCTTGCACTCCCACCAGCAATGGAGGAGTGCTCTACTTTCTCTACAACCTCGTCAGCATGTGCTGTCATTTGAGTTTTTGATCTTAGCCATTCTGAAAGGTGGCATGGAATCTCAGAGTCCTCTTGAGTTGCATTTCTCTGGTGATTAAAAATGCTGAGCACTTCTTCAAGTGTCTCTCAGACATTTCTGATTCCTCCTTTGTGAATACTCAGTTTAGCTCTGTTCCCCATTTTTGGATTATTTGGCTTCTTGGCATTTAATTTCTTGAGTTCTTTGTAAATTTTGGATATTAGCCCTCTGTCAGATGTGGGGTTGTTGAAGATTTTTCCCAATCTGTAGGCTGCCCCTGTGTTCAAATGACAGTGTATTTTGCCTTACATAACCTTTTCAGTTTCATGAGGTCCCATTTCTTGATTGCTGGTCTTAGATCCTGAGCTGCTGGTGTTCTGTTCAGGAAGTTGTCACCTTGCACAAAACTTAAGTCCAAGTGTATCAAAGACCTTAACATAAGGCCTGACACACTAAATCTATTAGAGACAGTGGGTAAAACCCTCGAACTCAGTGCCACAGGTGACAAGTATGGGTCTAATTTCATTCTTTTACATGTCGACACAAGGACATTTCTTCATCAATGTCCATAGCAGCCTTATTTGTAATAGCTAGAAACTGGAAACAACCCAGATATCCCTCAACTGAGGAAGGGATAAAAAAACTGTGGTACATCTGTACAATGGAATACTTACTATTCAGCCATCAAAAAACAACAAGATCATGCAATTTGCAGCCAAATGGATAGAACTAGAGAAGCTCATCCTCAGTGAGCTAACCCAGACTCAGAAGGATGCACATGGCATCTATTCACTTATAATTGGATTTTAGCCATATAGTACATGATAACTATACTACAGCCAATGCACCAAAGGGTACAGGAACATAGACTTTGTTACCTGTCAATGAGATACTTTGCCCTAGCGGGGCTGCCTTGTAGGCTCCCAGTGTATGAGGAGGCTCTTGGCCCTCATATGACTGCTGAACTGGGGCAGGGGACTGTTATGTAGGGACACTCCACTCCAGAGGAGTGGGATGGAAGGGATGGGGGTAGAGGGTGGGAGGGCAGGACTGAGAGGGGTTGAAAAAGGGTACTGTGATGGAGATGTAATCTGATGTAATAAATAAACATTAAAAAAGACTTTTTCTTATAACAATAAATACAATACATAACAATATGAATAATTTGGCCACAATTTTGAAACTTATAAGGTATAACATACATTCATAATGCCCAGGCCACTCATATTTGGCAAGTGATTCAATATTCTATTATCTATCTATCTCAATAAGTTTAAAGTTCTCTACCTAACTCAGTTTTCATCCTAACTTGCATTAGCAACTTAAAAACATCTCCTTAGACCTGGAACATCCTTTTAATTCCTAAACAACTTAAAATTTAACTGTGAGACTATAACTATCTAGTCTTCAATCACATCAGAGACCCAAGAAGGATAAATATATCTAATTATACAGGAAATGCAGAGCCAGCAGCATCCAAAACTAAGAAACAACAGAAAACTGGCTGTCTGGACAGTACCCAAATTCTCTCAATACATTAGAGCATCCATCTTCAGACTTTTGGCCCAGTATATCTGACAGAGTTAATTGGAAAGCCGGAAGTAAGAAGGTCTTGCCTACCCTGTCCTGGCAGAGCTAGGCTGTCAACTTACTTGCTTCCAAGTTTTTTCCTTTTCGGACAACATTTTGTCTACAGTTGAATCAAGGGTTTTCTCTTGCCCAGTGACAAGCTTGTTACTTACTAATACAGCCATCTCCAAATAGAGATTCTTTGATACTCATCATCTACTTGTAGTAGAATGGGCTGGGGGGGGGGGGGCTGTCAAGAGTTGACTTGTCTCAACATCCAAAAATCTTAAGTTAATGAAACATCTTCAAATGTCATATTCTACAGATCTCCTGAGGTTTTTGAAGACCACCTATCTATCTCCATATATTTGGATAAGCAAATGCTGCTTATCTCTTAGCAACTTGATTTCTGATTAACTTAAAAAACATCTGTGATACACTATGCTAGTAACTAACAAAATGACATATTTGAATGACTATTAGTTTGCATTTCTTAATTATCCTTAACAGTTTGTGATAGTTGCTATCAAAAGTCCAAAACTTTACACTGCATTTTTAAGCATTACATAGGCATAATACCTTAAAAAGAGTTACCCTTAATTTTGTATCAAACAAAGATCAATATCAATGTAGCCAAATATGACCTTAATTTTGTATCAATATGCAAAGATCAATACCAATATAACCAAATATAATGAGGCTTTTACTATTTATTTATTACTTCAATTTACATCTCCATCACAGTTCCCTCCCTCCACCCCTCACAGTCCCACCTTCTCACCCTCCCACCCACTTCCCCTTCTCCCACTTATCCTACTCCTCTGGTGTGGGGTGCCCTACATATCAGCCTCCTTCATTTCAGCAGCCATATGAGGGCTAAGAGCTTCCTCTTCCACTGGGGACATACATGATAACTCCACTAAGGCTACATATCAAACTAGCAAGTAACAAAGTCTATGTTCCCATTCCTTTCAGTCTGTTCATTGTAGGATAGTTATCCTGGACTATGTGGACAAAATTTAGTTATAAGTGAATAGATGCCATGTGTATCTTTCTAAGTCTGGGTTAGCTCACTCAGGATGAACTTTTCTAGTTCCATCCCTTAGGCTACAAATTAGATGATTTCATTTTTTCTGATGGCTGAGTAGTATTCCATTGTGTAGATGTACCAAGGCTTTTTATTCACATATCAGTTGAGGGATATCTGGGTTGTTTCCAGTTTCTAGCTATTACAAATAAAGCTGCTATGGACATAGTTGAAGAGATTTCCTTGTGGTTTGGTGAGGAATCATGTGGGTGTATACCCAGAAGTGGCATGACTGGGTCTTGATGTAGAGCTAGTCCAAGTTTTCTAAGATATTGCCAGACTGATTTCCATAGTGGTTGTAAAAGTTTTCACTCCCACCAGCAATGGAAGAGTGTTCCTCTTTCTCCACAACCTCACCAGCATATGTTGTCATTTGAGTTTTTGATCTTAGTTATTCTGACAGGTGTGAGATGGAATCTTAGAGTCATCTTAAGTTGCATTTCTCTGATGATTGAGCATTGCTTCAAGTGTCTCTCAGCCATTAGAGATTCCTCTTTTGTGATTTCTCAATTTAGCTCTGTACCCCATTTTTTGATTGGGTTATTTAGTTTCTTGGTATTTAATTTCTTGAGTTCTTTATAAATTTTGATATTAGCCCTCTGTCAGATGTGAGATTGGTGAAAATCTTGTCCAAATATGTAGGTTGCTGTTTTGTAATCCACCATATAAACAAGGTGAAAGAAAAAAGCCACATGATCATCTCACTAGATGCAGAAAAAGCATTTGACAAAATCCAACATCCATTCATGCTAAAAGTCCTGGAGAGAGCAGGCATACAAGGACTATACATAGAAATAATAAAGGCAATATACAGCAAGCCAGTAGCCAACATCAAATTAATGGAAAGAAACTTAAAGCATTTCCCCTAAAATCAGGGACAAGGCAAGAATGCTCATTCTCCCCATATCTCTTCAACATATTACTTGAAGTTCTTGCTAGAGTGATAAGACAACTAAAAGAGATCAAGGGGATACAAATTGGAAATGAAGAAGTCAAATTATCCCTATTCGCAGATGATATTATACTATACATTAAATGACCCCAAATATTCCACCAGAGAACTACAACTGATAAACACCTTCAGCAAGATGGCTGTATACAAAGTTAATTCAAAAAATGGTAGCCCTTCTTTATACAAAAGATAAATGGGTCAAGAAAGAAATTAGGGAAACAACACATTTCACAATAGCCACAATCACCATAAAAATACTTGGGGGTAACTATAACCAAGCAAGTGAATGACCTGTACAACAAAAACCTCAAGTCCTTGAAGAAAGAAATTGAAGAAGACATCAGAAGATGGAAAGATCTCCCATGCTCATGGATAGGTCGGATCAACATAATAAAAATGGCCATCCTGCCAAAAGCAATATACAGATTCATTGCAATTCCTATTAAAATACCAACACAATTTTTATAGACCTTAAAAGAACAATTCTCAATTTCATATGGAATACCAAAAGTCCCAGAATAGCTAAACCAATCCTGTATAGTAAAAAAAAAAAAAATCATCTGGAGGTATCACCATCCCAGATTTCAATCACTACAGAGCAATAGTAATTAAAAAAACAGCATTGCACTGGTATAGAAACAGACCAGTTTATCAATGGAATCAAATTGAAGACCCAGAAATAAACTCACATACCTATGGTCACTTAATTTTTGACAAAAAAAAGCCATAACCATATAATGGAAAAAGGACAGCATCTTCAGTACATGGTGCTTGTCTAACTGGATGTCAACATGAAATATACAAATAGACCAATATTTATCACCTTGCACAAAAATTAAGTCCAAGTGGATCAAAGACCTTAACATAAAACCAGACACAATAAATCTAATAGAAGAGAAAGTGGGGAAAAGGCTCGAACTCATTGGCATAGGTGACAACTTCCTGAACAGAACACCAAACTCAGGCTCTAAGATCAATAAATGGGACCTCACAAAACTGAAAAGCTTCTGTAAGGCAAAGGCCAAATATAATCCTAATTTTCTATCAATATACAAAGGTATAAGAGCATATTCAAAAATCTATTGCTTTTTCTTCATCATTCCTATATTATGTCTATGTCCCATTTTTTCAAGTGTCCCCCCCCCCTACATAGGAAAGAAAGGAGGATAGAGAAAAGGAAATAAGAATATGGCCTTGTGATTTGGTGAGGAATCATTTGAGTGAATACCTAGAAGTGGTATGGCTGGGTCTTGAGGTAGAGCTATCCCAAGTTTTCTAAAATATCACCAGACTGATTTCCATAGTGGTTGTAAAAGTTTGCACTTCCACCAGCAATGGAGGAGTATTCCCCTTTCTCCACAACCTCGCCAGCATGTGCTGTCATTTGAGTTTTTGATCTTAGCCATCCTGACAGGTGTGACATGGAATCGCAGAGTCATCTTGAGTTGCATTTCTCTGATGATTAAAGGTCTTGAGCATTTCTTCAAATGTCTCACTGCCATTAGAGATTTCTCCTTTGTGAATTCTCAGTTTAGCTCTGTTTCCCTTTTTTTTTCATTGGAGTATTTGGTTTCTTGGTGTTTAATTTTTTGAGTTCCTTATAAATTTTGGATATTAGCCCTCTGTCAGAAGAGGGGTTGGTAAAGACCTTTTCCCAGTCTGTAGGTTGCCATTTTGTTCAAATAACAGTGTCCTTTCCCTTACAGAACCTTGTTAATTTCATGGGGTCCCATTTATTGATTGCTGGTCTTAGAGTCTGAGCTTTTGGTGCTCTGTTCTGGAAGTTATCCCCTATGCTAATAAGTTTGTGGCTTTTCCCCACTTTCTCTTCTATTAGATTTAGTGTGATGGGCCTTATGTTAAGGTCTTTGATCCACTTGGACTTAAGTTTTGTGCAAGGCAATAACTATGGGTCTAATTTCATTCTTTTACAAGTTGGCATCCAGTTAGACCAGCACATTTGTTGAAGATGCTGTCCTTTTTCCATTGTACGGTTTTGACTTCTTTGTCAAAAATTAAATGGCCATAGGTGTGTGGGTTCATTTCTGGGTCTTCAATTCAATTCCATTGATCCACTGGTCTGTTTCTATACCAGTACCACAGCAGCCTTATTTGTAATGGTTAGAAACTGGAAAAAAACCAGATATCCCTCAACTGAAGAATGGATAAAAAAAAAAATTGTTGTACATTTACACAATGGATTACTACTCAGCTATCAGAAACAAGGAAATCATGCAATTTGCACCCAAATGGATGGAACTAGAAACGCTCATCCTCAGTGAACTAAACAAGTCTCAGAAGGATGTACATGGCATCTATTCATTTATAATTGGATTTTAGCCATATAGTACAGGATAACTATCCTATAATCGATGCACCAAAAGGATCGGGAACATAGACTTTGTTACCTATTAAGGGGAAAATTTGCCCTAGGGGTACTACCTTGTTGGCCCCCAGTGCAAGAGGAAGCTCTTACCCACATATGACTGTTGAGCTGAGAGGGGCTGATATGTAAGGACACTCCACATTGGAGGAGTGGGAAGAGTGGGAGAGGGAGGAGAGGGTGGGATGGTGGAACCAGGAGGGGTAGAATAAGAGTGCTGTAATGGATATGTAATTTGAAGTGATAAATAAACAAACAAAAAAATAAGAAAGAAAAGGAAATGAGAGAAATCCCTGGGTCTAACCTCCAAAACCTATTTAACAAGACCACTTAACAACTTGTAATCAATCCCCCTAAATAACAACAAACATCTATAACCCATAAAATGACCAAAGGGGGGGATCACCTACCCCAACTTCTGGGAATAAGACGTTGCTCCCTTAAAATTAATTTCTTCTGATTTGGGAGATAGGAAACCTGTTTTAGGGGCACAAATAAGAATGGAAAATGGTTAAACAAGTTAGTAGTAATATTTTATGTTCAGTCCTTTTGTGCTCAGCTATTTAAATGTCCTAAGTTTGTAGTCAGAGGCTGAACCTCAGGGCCTTACTGAAGTCCTGACTAGAACAGTCTGTGTGGCTGAGACATCTTAGCCATTTTGAGTTGTTCTGGTTGTAGATTTTTGAGGAAACAGGTATTGAGCCAAGTCTACAAGGCTGGATCATCTGGGCTACTTATCTTCTTTGGTGTCTGGTTCCTTTTCTTCAAAAGTTTCTTTGTCCAGTTGTCCCTGGACTCCTTAGATGGATGCTTTCAATCTCCTAGAAAGTTAAGAACAGAACCTTGCCCTAATCCTAACTCTGGGGCACTACTTGTTTTTTTCTTTTTTTGGGGGGGGTGGGCAGGAAATACCTTTTCTAGAGCAAATTGGGTTTTTGGACAATATTAAAAGTATTATCTTTCAATTGAGATTTTAAAAAATTATTTTGATATTTTGGAACTAAACATACCTTTAAGTGTATATTCTTTGACATCACAAAGGACAATTCGCTTTGAATTTCAACATCCCTTTTTCAAGGAGCTTTTAAAATTAAATCATTGAAAATCCTATGTGCCTGCTTCTGGTTCCCAAGTATTGGGAACAAAGGCATGTGCCTCCCAACTGTTGGGATTAAAGTGGTAAACCACTACCCCTGGATCTAAGATTTTCTCTATTTGGAGCTTGCTATGTGTCAGGCCTTGAACTCAGAGATCTGCATGTTTCTGTCTCCAGTGTGTTGGGATTAGAGGTGTATGCCTCTCAATTGATGGAATTAAATGTGTGAACCATCACCACCCTGTTCTTTGTATCTCTAGAATTTTAAAGACACCTAACTCTATAGTGATTCTCCAGTCTCTGCTGGAGTTAAAGGGATGGGCTAATACTGCCCTTCTCAAATATTTTGTCTTAGCTCCAAATTACTTCAACTCTTAGAGGTTTAGAAAACCAGTTAGAACTCTAGTAACTCTTAATTTACTTACAACGTTTTAAACCTCTTCACTGCCTTTTTGATACCAAACAATGAAAATATCCTTTATATATAGGAAAAAAACTTATAAGCTGATATCCAAGAGTGTGTGAGCTATGTGGCAAACTGCAGTCTAACATTCTAACCTGAAATTAAGACCATTTTTCCTTTAATGCCAGTAAGGCAGGTATGCCTTTGGTAAATTTTCATTTGAAATTTTTATATTTTATTTTTATTATATTTTTTAAGCTTAGTTACCCTTTTTTAAAAAATTATTTTGTTTTTTCAAGTTACCTCTAAAATATAGTTTCTTCTCTCCTCCCCACCCAGCCCATCCCTCTTTCCTCCTCCCTCCCTCATTATTCCTCTACTTTGTACCCTGCTTCTCCTCAGATGAGGAGGGCTCTCACATATCATACTCCCTCAGTTTGTCAGTCATGTGAGGGTCAAGAGCTTCCTCTTGTACTGGGACTTGATATGACACACCATCTAGGGTAAGGTGTTCCACTGACCTGCAGCATGTTCCATGACTCACTGCTGGGTGGAGTTTTTCCTAGGATAGTTATGCTAGGTTCCTATCTGTGTGGGTCTGTTGGTTGTAGGATGGTTGTCCTGTGATATATGGTTAATATCCACTTATAAGAGAATACATACCATGTTTACCTTTGTGGGACTGAGTCAGCTCACTTAGGATGAGCTTTTCTAGATCCATCCATTTGATTGTGAATTGGATGATTTCCTTGTTTCTTATACCTGTGTAATATTCCATTGGGTAAATGTACCACAGGTTTTTTGTTTGTTTGTTTTGTTTTGTTTTGTATCCATTCTTCAGTTGAAGGACATCTGGGTTTTTACCAGTTTCTGGCTATTACAAATAAAGCTGATATGAACATTGTTGGTCCAATTGGTGAGGACCTTGTGGTTTGGTAAAGAATCTTTTGGATATATATGCCCAAGAGGGGTATGCCCTGGTCTTGAGGTAGAACTATTCCCAATTTTCTAAGTTATCCCCAGATTGATTTCCAAATAGTTGTACAAGTTTGCATGCCCAGCAGCAACAGAGGAGTGTTCCTCTTTCGCCACATCCTCACCAGCAAGTGCTGTCATTTGAGTTTTTCATCGTTACCTTTCTGACTGGTATGAAATGGAATCTCAGAGTCATTTTTGACTTGCATTTACTTGATGACCAAATATGTTGAACATTTCTTCAAGTACCTCTTGGCCTTTAGAGATTCCTCTTTTGTGGATTCTTGGTTTAAATCTATCCCCCCCCCCTTTTTGATTGAGTTATTTGATTGTTTGCTGTTTAGTTTCTTGAATTCTATATGTATTTTGGATATTATCCCTCTGTCAGATGTCGGGTTGGTGAAGATCTTCCCCAATCTGTAGGCTGCCATTTTAAATGTTTATTTATTAATCCAAGTTACATTTCCATTACAGCTCCCTCCCTCTACCCCCTCCCAGTCTCACTCTCCCACCCTCTACTCCCTCTTCCACCTTTCCTACTCTTCCAGTATGGGATGCCTCCACATATCAGCCCCTGTCAGTTGATCAGTTACATCTTGATCTGAGCTACTGATGCATCTCCAAGAGCCATTCACTTCTTTCTGCCTTTTTCCCTTAGCTACAATATGAAAAGAATAGGTGAGATTCTTATGGTTCTTAACTTGCTTGTACAATGACATATGAGCTTAGTTGGTTTGTGGTTAATTGAATATTTTTATATAATATCAGACACATGAATGAAAAATAAACAACTCAATTGCCAGGATATACAAGTGCACAGTGGTAAAGAATTTCCAAAGGGAAATGACAATGTGGGAGAATGTATATCCAACACACCTTATTTTCTCAGCTCATAAAATGTAATGTTCAGCACATTGTGCAATGTATTTTGTGTTTTGATTATCATTACACTGTTACTAATTTTGTCTAGAAATGAGCCATCAGAAGCTCAAGGATATTCTTATCAGTGAAAATCACACACTGACAAGAAACTAGAATAGAAATTCCAGTTTTCTTAAATGGTTATTTTTTTCTAGATATATCAACCATAATTGAGATATTGAGGATCAAGTTACTCACATTTTAGGAATAACAGAACCAAAACAGAACTACAATCTTCATTATAGTCTTCATGAGGAGAGAGAATTATTAAATAAAACACAGTTGACTACCTATTTCATTAGAATATTATCTTTTGAGAAATTAAAATTTTTTTTTTCCAAAATCTACTCCTAGGCAGCCTGTTCTAAACTTAAATGTCAAAACTTGTATTTCTTATTCATACATACACTGCTCATGCCAGCTCTCACACATGATTACTTGGTCCATTGGCAGTTGCTCCTTTTCCAGGTTGTCAAGTCCATGTATTTCTGGTTATTACAATCTGTTCTTATTTTTCCAATTTGTCTTTTGATCAAATGAGAAAAGATATCAAATAAGCCTATTTAGGGAATGAGCAGTCATTCCCCAAGAGCATCTGTAATGCTCGGGAGAGGGCTGAGAAGTGTCCTGTCCTCTGCCATTTTTTTCATAGCATGGGATCAGTTTACTGACTCATGAGTAACATCCACCATCTTTTATCAGTTTTAGAACATGTATTTTCATGATTCAAATATGCCTCTGATTAGTTATAGAAAAGAAAACCTAATGGAGTAGCAAAGAGTAAAGAGAATGCAAAAGGGCTATCAGACGAATATTCTGTATAAACTTTCAAACGTCCACACTGTCGTCTATATTTATCACATATTTCCCTTTTTCCACCCTGATTTCTCTTTGTCGCATTTTTTTACATTCTTTTCCTGCAAGTATTGTAGAGATCAATATTATATAACCAGTGCCTTGTAAGGAAAGAAAAATCCTTCCAAACCTTAAAGCCCAAACTATATATCACGATTGCATGAAGGCATATGGATATTTTCCATGAAAGTTGGTGTTTACAGAGGCTTCTCTTTATCTCATTTTGATACTCAGAACAATAAAAAAGTACATAATAATTAATGTTTATGGACCTCAAATTAACAAATGAGGAATCAGGCTCAAATTGTAAGTCAGAGAGAGGAGAATAAAAATCTAAGGGTGCATTGGTTGAAGTATAGTTATCCTGTACTATATGGCTAAAATCTGATTATAAGTGAATAGATGCCATGTGCATCCTTCTGAGTCTGGGTTAGCTCACTGAGGATGAGCTTCTCTACAACCTATGCACCAAAGGGAACCAGGAACATAGACTTTGTTTCCTGTCAATAAGACATTTTGCCCTAGGGGTGCTGCCTTGTAGGCCCACGGTGTATGGGGAGGCTCCTAGTCCTCATATGACTGCTGAACTGGGGTGGGGGGGCTAATATATAGGGACACTGCACTCCAGATGAGTGGGATGGAAGGGATAGGGGGTAGAGGGTGGGAGGGCGGGACTGGAAGGGTTAGAAAGAGGGCACTGTGACGGAGATGTAACCTGAAGTAATAAATAAACAAAAAAAAATCTACGGGTGGGAGGTGCTGCACAAGTGCTTAAGGGCACATCGTGCATTCTTCAGAAGAGGACTTACTTACCCTAGACTAGAGGGAAAAAGCAATGATAGTAACAGCGCTGGTCAGAGAGTTCTATTGTAGAAAACTACAGAGCATTTTTAATACTCTACTATTAAATTTAAAAAAGTTGTATTGTCTTCTCCAACCTTATCATTATAGGTGTAATTTTGTAATTTAGTATTATTGTGTGCTATGTGCATGATGTGTCTGTTGGCGCATGTGGGGAGGTCACAGGACAACTCTGTGGGCTCTGTTCTCTCCTTCCACATTTGCATGTATTAAGGCAGATGAATGTGGTTGGTATTGCTTGCATTGTTGAGCCACCAGCAAGTTTACCCAACTGTCGCGCCCGCCTCGCCGATAAGGAAAGCGCCACACAATCAGGATTCTTCTGACAGCATTTATTGAACAGCTCTTTTAGATAGCATGGTGGAGAGGGACCCCGAGCTCCGGCAAGCGGCTGCTTATATAGCACATAGGGAAACTTGTTGAACCCTCATTGGCTCATACGGAATCACCTAATTAGCATGAGATCGCAGTGCCAAGAAACGCACCTTGCGCATGCGCACACCGGCATAGCACCTCCGTGAAGAACCAGGAAGCAGGAAGCCGGTGCCATCTTGTAATGGCAATTGCGGCTCCCGACATCTCCTCCTTCTTTATTAAATAGCAAAACACAACAGTCCACTTTGTCACCGATCAAGCCCATCATTCTACCAGTGAAGCGATCAAGGTAGTTAAATGGACTAGAGACCCTGTGTGCCTGAATTCCTGTGCAATGGGAACACGAGCCCTGGGAGGCACACAGGACTGTCATCAGAACGCCTGGTGCAATGGGAACACGAGCCCTCAGGACAAATTTATGATGACAGTGTCTCATTGTTTTAGCATATTTAACCAAGCTCTAGGAGAAGTTCCAAGTTCCACGGCAAGTAAGGCCTGAGTAATTAGCACTTTATCTCTATTGTGTTGTTTTTTAAATTTGCAGAGCAACCAGAGGGTAATCAACATTCCCCCCGCTAAAAAGCAGCCGAATAACCTGACTCCCACCCACTCCTTAAAGTAGGAGAAAGCCGACTGAAGCCAGGAAGCCAATCCTTTTGTTAGGGACAGATCCAGCTGTGTGGAGTTAATTTGAATGATAGCAGTTCGCAATTCCCTTAAGGTCTGTTCAAATTCCGCAGTCCAATTTTGTTGCAACTGTTGAGATAAAATCTTAGACAAGTTAGAGCAATGAGTGTGCCCTCATATGTTGAATAAAGAATGGATGATGTCTGTTTCTAATATGTCTTTGTATGTCTATAAACACCTCAGCAACAGCGCTTTTAGGATGAATAAAATCGGTTACTTCAAGTTGTTTTACAGCTCCAACAACATAAAGTGAGTCTGAGATAATGTTTATAGGCTCAGGAAATCTTTGTAATACTATAGCTACTATAACACATTCTACTAATTGAGGTGAGGTATAATTAAATTTGATTTGAGTAGGAACATTATTAACAACATAACAACCAATGCCTGTTTTAGAGCCAGACGAGGGATGTGAATCCCGGTTTTTTTTTTTGTTTGTTTGTTTTTTTAACTACTTCTTTTAATGGTGGGGCAGACGGAACTGACCCTGAAGCATATGGGTCAGGCCGATACCGCTCAGCCTCATATCGAGCTGCCTCTTCTTCTAACTCAGCTTGATCATCTGAATCCAATACATCTTCCTCTGACGAGGAAGATGTTGGATCCTCTTTCTCTTCCTCACCCTCTGTAGAGGTCTCCTCTGAGGACGAGTCTCCAACCTTTAAATTCTTAAACTCTTCAAAGACAGGATACAATTCCTTTTCTTTTGTCATTTCTTTACTTCTGTTTATTCTCTTTTTAATTTTAATCTTAGCGCTCTTTTCCTTTTCTGCTTCTGATAGGCTATCCTGATGATCTGCTAATGCTCTCTGTCCTTCCTGAACCTGTTTTTGACATCTAGAGTCGTCAATACAAACTATAATCATTTATACAGTGGCCACGTTCCTGGTCTAAGCCTCCCTCCTTCCTTTTCATTACTGAAATCAACTCCAAGTTTTTCCCAGGACCCTTTGGTTAAGGATCCGGTCGAGACAAACCATGGAGCAACTCGATCTACTTGCATAGAACTCTTTCAGGAACTTTTAGTCCGTGTTCCTTCAACAACGCCCGCATTGCTGAAAGGAGCGGCTTCATCTGTTGATTGCCCATAGTCCTTTATTTACAGGACAGAGCGAACCTGCACAATTATCTACCTGTGGCTTACGGTTCCGGTAAACAGGGAGGACAGGTGCACTCCTTCCCTTGTTAATGGCAATTAAGACAAAAACAACATGTAATGACCACTACCGCCCAAACAGGAAGAACAAGAGCCAGCCAAAGGGGATTCACCATACCTTGCAGAAAAGCGTCTAGACTTCCTCCGCCGTCAGTTCTGAATCCTCTGTCGAGCTTACAGGATCCCTCGTAGCTGGACCGGAGCTCCCGAGACGTTCGGCCTCGCTCCCGGGTTTCGGCACCAGTTGTCGCACCCGCCTCGCCGATAAGGAAAGCGCCACACAATCAGGATTCTTCTGACAACATTTATTGAACAGCTCTTTTAGATAGCATGGTGGAGAGGGACCCCGAGCTCCGGCAAGCGGCTGCTTATATAGCACATAGGGAGACTTGTCGAACCCTCATTGGCTCATACGGAATCACCTAATTAGCATGAGATCGCAGTGCCAAGAAACGCGCCTTGCGCATGCGCACACCGGCACAGCACCTCCGTGAAGAACCAGGAAGCAGGAAGCCGGCGCCATCTTGTAATGGCAATTGCGGCTCCCGACACCCACCGAGGCAACTCACCAACCCATCAGGAAAATTTTTAGAAAACACAGGAAGTGGCAGAATCCAGGTAAGTCCTCTGCAGAGCCTACACTTTGATTACCACAAAAAAAAAAAACCTCTTCTACAACTTCATTCAACGTAGGTTGAATAGGTTGAAATTACCTAACGTTGACTGATCTACATCCTTTTGTAACTTGTTTTTTAGGTTGGCATCCAAAGTAATGGATTTATCATGACATCTTTATATATACATGGCCTCCTCAGGTTTTAATTGGTACTTTACCAAAAAAGTTTAGTTTCAATTTATACAACTTGGGTATATATATATATATATATTGCATACCAATGCTTTTCCCCACTTTTCTACTGGCTTGACATCTTTCTCTTAGTCTTTACACACTGTACATGCTAATCATTTTTTGGAATTTTTGATTGTTTGTTTTTGTTTTTCAAGACAGGGTTTCTTTGTGTAATAGAGCTCTGGCTGTCCTGGACTCTCTTTGTAGACCAGGCTGGCCTCGAACTCACAGAGATCTGCCTGCCTCTGCCTCCCTCTCAAATGCTGAGATTAAAAGTTCGCACCACCACACACAGCGTGGATTTTTTTTCTCAAAATATCTTGTGAAATTCAGAAAACTGTACTTTAATTGTAAAAACAAAAAATCATCAATATATTTCACTTTTTGGCTTGAGTATTAATGCATAAGCATTGTCTCATTTAAGCAGAGGTCCTTCATGCTGAAATCACAATTTTTTGCTCCAATATTTTGCTAAGTGTTTTGAAGTGTGGCCTTTTCACATTTAAACTATTGATCTGCCTGGAATGAATTAAAATAAACTGTGTGACAGGAGTTTAATGGCACAGGCTCAATTGTTCCTGTACCACTTGTTGAACAGACCATCTGTTCTTTGCTGATCTCCACTAATTCCTGTATAATTGATAAAATATCATCACATGAGTGAGTCTCATTCTTAGCAGCCAGTTTCATTATTTACTCTTGTGTTCAAACTACATTCATTTGTCACTTTCTACATGTTTTTAATAATTTTATGTTTGAGAGCATCATACATGAGCAACTGTATCATTCCTACCCTCCATCCCCATCCAATTCCTCCCATGTTCCTCCTCCCTCCAGAACTCATGGTCTCTTCTTTAATTATTATTGTTACACACATGTATATATGTGCATGTGTGTGTGTGTGTGTGTGTGTGTGTGTGTGTGTGTATGTATGCTCATGCACACATGTCTATGCAAACTATTGAGTACATTTAGCTTTGTTTGCATGTACATGGGTTCAGGGCTGACCACTTGAGATTGAACAGTCTATGTACTTGCCTATAGGCAAATCCTTTTTACATTTTTTCTTTTTATATTTTTATTATTTCAAACCATTTTCAATTTAAATATATTTTGATCATATTCTTTTCTTCCTTCAAATCTTTTTAGATCCTCTCCCTAGCTCCGAACTTTACGTTCTTTTTCAAAAAGTAAAAACCCAATACAACAAACCCCTCCAAAACCATTCAACCAAAATAACACCCAAAAAGAAAAAAAATCAAACTGTAACTAAATAAAAGCATACACATAAAAAAAAGTGGATTCCATTATATGTTGGTCAACTACTCCTGAACATGAAGTGTGCCCTGGAATGGTTGCAGAAAACTTAGTTTCCCTTTCCCAGTAAGTATAAATGAAAGTTCAATTGTTAATTTTTATCTTAGTATCTAGGTTTTTGATCATTCACTCATTCATTTTTTAAATATAACAAAATAAAATATAATAAGATAAAAGAAAACATATTGCACCAAAGTTGGAAAGGACAAACCAACAGAAGGAAAAGAGCCAAAGAGAAAGCACAAGAATCAGACACCCATTCGTTTGCACACTCAAGAATCCCTAAACTGGTAACTATATATATATGATGATACAGAGGACCTGATGCAGACCAGTACAGACCCTGTGTATGCCGCTTCAGTTTCTGTGAATTCATATGAGCTTTACTCATTTCAATTCAGAGGGCCTTGCATTGTCAGTGTCCCCAATCCCCTCTGGCTCTCACAATCTTTCTGCTTCCTCATACTTGGGGTTCCCTAAGTCCCAGAGGAGGGATTTGATGGAGACATCCCATTTATGGCTGAATGTTCCAATGTCTCTGTGTTATGTCTGGCTATGGGTCTCTGCATTTGTTCCTATCTGGTGCAGGAGGAAGTTCCTCTTGCCTACAGGCAACTGTAATGGAGACATTTTATCAGCTAGCTGAGAATCCTTCCCAAATGGCTCTAGCTGTGTCAAGCTGACATAAAAGTAGCCAGTACATCTCTCCTCAAAGAAGCTTATTTCTCTAATATATAGAGACTATTACAAAGATCCACGATTGATCAAAATGCAAAGAATAGTAACTTTTTTACATTTTTGTAGCATTATCACATATCTTCACATTGACTGAAGTAAATCCATGCCATTTTCATCCCTTAAATTCTTAATAGTTTTCTTCACACATAAGGATTTTGGAATCTGCTTTTCAATTTTCAAGAAAACCAACAAAATTCTCTTTTTAAGTGAGGTTTTACATGTGATTGGACTAAAATTTAAGATTAATTAGGACCCGTAGAACGTACATGTTTGGAATTTCTCCCTCCATGTTGTACATTTCCATTTGTCCATTTTTTTAATATGTCTTTTTATAATTACCTCTAGAAAAGCCAAAACCTCACTTGTCCATAGAGTTTTATAATTACCTCTAGAAAAGCCAAAACCTCACTTGTCCG
>CAJQZJ010032178.1:11283815-11296712 GCA_907164525.1 Lophiomys imhausi | reverse complement strand
TAGAGTTTTATAATTACCTCTAGAAAAGCCAAAACCTCACTTGTCCGAAGTTTTATAATTACCTCTAGAAAAGCCAAAACCTCACTTGTCCGATTTTACCAGTATATCTGTTTTATATATTCCAAAAATGACACTTTTGGCTTTTTCTTTTACTGGTTTATAAAACTGCAATTAACTTTTGGGCATTTGCTATGCAACCCAGAGCTTCACTGAGTTCTCTCAAGGACCTTTAAAACCCCCCTCCTGTAGATTTTCTATGCACACTACCTTTTTATCTGTAAATCATGAAGCTGCATGTGCTTTTTTTTTTTCAAAAAATTCTTGCATCATTTATTCCTCATCATTATTCACTGTACTGTCTGAAAATTCCAGTGAAATGAAACTAGATTATGAGAATTATAAGTCGTCCTTCCTGTGTTGACACAAGAAAAAGGACATCTAAGGACCAACGTGAAATTTGTTCTTGATAAATGATAGGAATATCCTCGTTTTTCCTTGGTTTTTAGTTTTGATATTTGATAAGAATATCCTCTTGTTTTTTCATTCTTCTTTTCTGTACATTTCTAATTCACTAAGATACAATTTCTTTGTGTTTTCTAATTATATTAACAGATATCTTAATGTTAGGAAAAATTTTATAACCTGGCATAAATCCAAAATGTTTGAGGTGTTTATCTTAAAGTATTTTAATATAAACACTCTAGTAAAATAAATTGCTTGGCTTTGCTTCTTAATATCTGCAAGAAAATAAAGTATATTTTTCATCAATATTTTCCTTGAATCCTCTGAGTTTTGTATGAAAATTTTCTCTCATATCTAAGAGCAATTTACTTAAGATTAAGTTTGAGATTAATTTTAGTTAATTTGAGTGTCACCTACTAAAACATCTGGGTTACACTCTTAGTGAAGGAAAGTGGGTTAAAATATTTATTTGCTTTGCTCTCTCTCTCTCTAAACAAAAGCATTTATAAAGCTGAAAAAACAGGCAGACAAATGATAACCACATTGGAAGAACTGAATAACTTGAAACCTAAACAGACTAAAAGAGAAAAACAATTATCCCAGATGGCAGAACTCTCAAGAAGTGGCAGCAACTAGTACATCTGGAATCCAGGGAGAGCAGAGATCTGAGGATGGGAAAACAGTTAAAATTGATCAGAAAATCTAAAACTGATGGAGAAAGGTTGACTTTGCATGCTTTCTTTGTGCCAGAAACTGAAAATTATTATTTGGCAAAGTAAAACAGAAAGTAAAGATCTATATGAAAGTACTCCTCTTGAAATTCAAATTGATTTGGCAGTGCTATAGACAAGCTAATATTAACCTCCTCCTGGTGAGCATAAACTTGGCAGCCACAATTTTTGGAGCTACTCATGCACAAGGTAAACCTACCATAGTCCCACATGAATTTCAAGTAATTGTTCATCCTTGTGATAATTGGGTCATATTTATAGTTTCTAAATTTATCTTTTCTTATTTGTAATTAAGTTTTAATTCAAAAGATATCTCACACTTACATTTGTTCAACCTGGCAATTCCACATGTTTTAAGAATCAGATCCATCTATAAAAACACACCAAACGATACTTACAGTAAGGGCTGGAGATAGAAAGCTCAGGTGTAAAGAACTTGCCTTACATGCATGAGACCCTAAGTTCATATCAAGGGGAGAAAAGGAAAGTATGGGGACTAGGGAGATGGCCACCTGGCTAAGAACTCTTCCTATAATTCCTAGTGCTTGGGTCAAAGGCTAACATGTGAGCATGTAATATCAACACTGGGCCAGGGCTTGGGGTGGCTTGAGAAGCAAAGACAGATGAAACCCGGGAGCTAACTGACCAGCCATCCTAACCAAAATGCTAAACTTGTGGCTCACCACGAGACCCTTTCTCAAGAGAGAGCAAAGTGCAATAGAGGAAAACTCCTGACTCCATTCTCTGTTCTCTGTATGTTTTCCAATGGGAATGAAAGCCTAGGTACACGCAAGCATGCACCACACACACATGTACTGACAGCAAGTGTCCCTTGATACTAAAATTGTTTTTTAAAAGGTCTACCCATGTGCTCACAGATTCCCATCTGCTTTGTTTTTTTTTTTATTTATTCACTCTACATCCTAATAATAGCTCCCCTCTCCCCCAGTTCTCCCCTGACACTTCCCTCCCCCCATTCTCCTCCCTGAAAGAATTTAAAGAAATCATAATTCTACAGATGAAAGCAATGGAGAATTCCATTAGGGACCTCCAAGTTAACTCGGCCAAATAAGAGTGGGAAAGAGACAAAGGTGTAAAATATTTCCAGGCAAAGACTACCAGGAGCCTCTCATATACCAGGTCTCAGGCTTGTCCCAGAGAAGTTTCCCCCAACTGATTTCCATTCTCTCTCCCAGCCCTCCCCCACCCCACCCCCACTCTCCCCACATCTGATCAACTCTCCATTCCCTCTCCTAATCAGTCCTCTCTCTCCATCTATCCACGTCTATTTTATTTCCCCTTCTGAGTCATATTCATGCATCCTCCCTTGGGCCTTCCTTGTTACTTAACATCTTTGAGTTTGTGTATTATAGCCTGGTTATCCTGTACTTTATGGCTAATATCCACTTATAAGTGAATACATACCATGCATGTCTTTCTAGGTCTGGGTTATCTCACTCGGGATTTTTTTTTTTTTAGAGAAGTAAATAGATGGTCCATTTATTCACCAGTAGACACAGTTATTACTTTGGCTATTACAACTCAACCTCTACCTGCCTGTAAGGATATACCTCAGAGAGCACATCTTCAAACATCAATGACCTTTTATCTCCTCACCATAGAAACAAATACCATATACAATAAAACTTTTCCTAGGAAGTGAAGGAAAAAAAGAGATGAATATGACAGAATGTGGAGAACGACCACATTAGTCACTTTGTCAATATTTTGTCCTTTATGGATTACTGTTAATTGCTTCTTCATTTTTTTTTGAGGTAAAAGTTACATAAGATCAGTCTAAAGTGCTCAGTTCAAGTGTATTTAGTACACTCACATCATTGTACAATCATTCGTTTTCTCTGTTTCCTTCTAATTTGGGATTTAGCTCAATCCTACAGGAATGACTGAATGACTGCTTGTTCAACCGGTTGGTTGAGTGAGCTACTGAGTGCTTTTCTTTCTCCAGTTGTTCCAGCTTTGTCCGTTGGGAGCACTTTCGCTCTTTTGGCTTCCATGTTTTGGTGCACCTTTATCAATATGTTTCTTGTGTGAATTCCACTTCTGATTGACAATTGAGTTGTTCTCCATTATTATTTTTGCAGAGCCCTAAGAAACACAATTTTTCTTAAATGTGATACTACATCATGAAAAGGAGACTTATTTACAGTGGGAGAATTCAACTTATGCCCTATCAACCATAGCTGAGACTGTGTATGTTGTATGACTCAAATAGCCTCCCTCTCTGTACAAGTTGTAAATGATCACAAAAACAAATGAATTTCTAAATAAGGAATGGACTAATGAAAATTCAATGTGTTTCATCAGCTCCTATGTCCCTCTGTCAAATTATAAGATTAACCAAACTAGTGAACTGTGTTTCCTTTGTACCCTTTATATTTAGCACTCATATACACATTTAATAGGTTGTTGGTAAAACTGTATTATATAAAGAAATAGCCATGGTTTTTGAAATTACTCTGTGGTTTAGAGCACCTGCTGTTTGGTTCACAGCAACACATAGTGACTCTGTAACTCCAGTCTCAGAGGATTTGATGCCTTCTTCTAATCTCCATATATGATAGGCATATAGGTGGTGCACATACATACATGGAGGCAAAACATTAATAAAAACAAAATAAAAATAAGTAACTCTAAAAAATAAGTAAAATATCCTAATGTAGTTTCTATAGAGGAACTAAGCATCTGAATGAAAAGTCTTAAATGAAGTATTAAGTTGAATTATGTATTTGTTTATTTGCTTATTTACTTAACGACATATCCATTTCAGTTTCTGGTTTCACTTTCAAATTAAATTTATTGGGCATTTTGCAACATACGATAGAATATTATACATGAGGAAGATATTAACCTATGAAAATGCTGAGCATATAAAATTATTGAACTGTGCATTCACAAAAGGCATATTTAGTAGTAAAAGTCCTATTGCACTACATAACTTTCTGAAATACTCCTTTTAGTTCTTATTATAACCTATTTTTATTTTTGTATCATTTACATCTTTCTCCCTTCTATTATTCTCAACATTTTTTCCAACTTTTAAAGGTTTCATAACCACTGACAATGTTTGGCTTGACTGCTACTCATAGAGTGCCTGGAACTTGATTCTTTAATTTGTAGTGGTTATGTCTGGTTTATTTTGATCAAAAAGTTCAAGGTGCAAATTAAAGAATGGAATAAAAATCAAAAGTTTTAAACATATTTATATTTAGTCAAATTTTTCCAAAGAAACAAATAGAATATGTATTTCCAAGTAACAAAGCAATAAGATATACATATATTTGTATGTACATAATATAGATTATCATATACATATATATATATATATATGTATAGACAAGGAAATAGCAGCTGGTAGCCTAACTATAAAGAACACCTGATAGGCAACTCCAAACTCTGAGAGCCCTTGAAAGCTTCTATTGCATATCTGCATTCAAAGATGGAAGAACATAGAGTCCATGACCAACAGTAACAAACATTGAGGACCCTCAAAAAGGATGAGCTGTGTGCACCAGAGCTTCTGCTTTTCCTGTCTACCCAGGTCCACAGTTGTTGGGTTATATCACTCAAATTCAGGTTGTGACTTTCCCACTCAGTTCTCTGAGCCACACACCCATCCTCTCTGGAAACCCCTTCACAGGCACAGGCAGAGATACCTTTTTGTCAGTTTTCCAGGTAATCCTCTCTCAAGTCAAGGTGACAATCAAAATTAGTCACATGTTATCTGTAAGCCACTTGCCTTACAAGAACTGTCAGCTAATTCATATTTCTGCTTAGCACAGGTGAAGAGAAGTGGACCAAGACACAGCAGTGTTTGCCATCATAACTGCAAGTCTTGAACCACAGTGTCACTGTCCTCAGCAAATCTTCTTTAACAAAGCACAGGTCTCCAGGTACAGAAGTAGGTATGTATTTTAATAGTCGTGAGTCCATAAAATCAATGTAAAATGCATAATGTGTAAAAGCCAGCATGAAGGAAATCTACAGAGTACTGACTGATCAGCGCTTTTTTGCTCTACAAAGTTAGAAATGTGAGAAATAAGCAATCGCGGGAAAGACTGTGATGAATCCACTGGACCTCTGCTGAGTCAAGTCACACACCTCAACTCAGAAAGAACAGGTCTGCTTTATACCTTATTAATTAATGCCCACTGTCCAGATCAGGATGCTGCTTTTTAAGCAGTTTCTTAAATGGAGTTCATACTTATGTTTGTTCTTTTCTGTGAACTAACTGTGCAAGAGCAAATGACTCATTCAGTCATCACGAACAAGGCACATAATAAATGCCAGTGGAAATAACTGACAGGAGACGCATCCAGACCACTGCAGCTGTGACTCAGTGCTGCTACAGTACTGAGATTACAAAATGAGCGTGGCTTTTCCATACGCTCAGCCAATCTTTCACTAAGTTACCCGTAATATCCTTCTAATGTGACAGCTTTTCCAAGTACCACTACTCTGGTTGCATGGCTTGGTCAACTCTTCAGTCCTGGTGTTGTTGTTTGTTTGTTTGTGCTTGGTCGTTTGGCTATTGCATATTTTCCTAACTGATTGATTTCTTACCATACTCATTCACCTTGTCTATGATCACCCTAGACAGAGTGGCCTTGACAGAAACAATAGAGTATATATAGGTCAAGAGAAAGGTAGTAAGAAAATTATAAGGGGAGAAGGATATTTGATAATAATAATAATAAAAAAACATAGCTTTAAAATTTTAAAGCAAACAGAACTTAAGTAACTAATCAAAACAAACTGAATCTGCTTTTTTCAGAGAGGAGTGCAGAGTGCAGATTGGCAGTCCTAAGACACAACCCGTATTAGAGCATGCTCTAAAGAAATTGCTTTCTCTTTGGGCCAACCAGTGTCAGACACTGAATTAGCCATGACTGATGTGACCCAAATATTTACTATGCTATGTTACAATGCTACAGATAGCTTATTTTCCCTTCCTGTGATTACTCTTAGAAGCAAAAGAAGTCCACTTCATACAGAAATTATTTTAGCACTGCCAAATTTTAAGTAGTCAAAATACCCTTGCTGTGTTTAGTAGTGATGTTTCTTACAATCAAAAACCATTTTCATACGCTCCACCCTCTTTGGTCCTTCATACCAGGACAGAGTGTTACTATAGAATCACACTTTCTCATTTTTGAAGGCAAGTAGGATTTTTCTCAGTACTGTTTATCTAAAAAGATTTTTATTTTTAGCATCAATCTTTTTCTATACAAAGTGGTTCTTTGTGGAAACCAAGCCTTCACATATAAACCTTAGGCTCCCACCCATGCCACAATGATGTTTTGTGTGCTCATGCAGCCCACACCTGTCATTCTTCTACTGTATTTTAGTCAGTAT
This sequence comes from Lophiomys imhausi, assembly GCA_907164525.1. NCBI lineage: Eukaryota > Metazoa > Chordata > Mammalia > Rodentia > Muridae > Lophiomys > Lophiomys imhausi. Next base: position 11,290,146 of record CAJQZJ010032178.1, on the reverse strand, counting down.
CCTTCTCACTTGAAATAAACAATAATAAAAGATACATTACTTCAGCTTAAGTGTAGTGAGTGAAATGCCAATCATAAAGCCGAAGACTTTTAACAATATCATCCTGTACCTGAGTGCACTTTTGTGTGAAATCTTTAAAATAATTATCAGATATTGGGACAGTGTAATTTTTACTATTCTCTTTTCTGCCAACATAATTGCTGGTTTCTGCCACCAAAATCTATCTTCCAATTTGTACCCATTTTCATTAATTGTGCTAATAACCTGATTCAGACCTACACCGGTGGTCTTGACTCTTTTAAGCATGAATATCTTTTGAAATGCCAATAAAAATAGCTTGTTCCTTCCTACTAAAGAAGAAATGTGTGTTTTTAGTGTTTAATGATTCTGAAAATCTGTAATGACAAAATTATAGAATAGAATAAAATATGTAGTATTATATATACTATAATATACAATAAAATCAGTGGATGTCACTGATCTTAGTACATTTTAAAGAGCTTACACTTTATTGCTCTCAATATCTAACTTTCCTAAATTAGAGCGTTTGCTAGAGTGCATGTATATGTGTGTTGGCTGCTCTGGATCTCCTCCTTCCTTGGAAAATAATCTACCCTATTTTTTCTCTATTCATCTTTTCTTGGACACAGTAATCAGTTTTGGGTTTGTGGCAGCCACTTCACACATTTGGTAATACCACGGCTTATGTCAGTCATTGATCCAGGGTTTTGGCGATCATCAGAGTTCCTCCTTATAACTGGAAGAAGAGCCCTTCCATGCCTGGTGGTAAAGCCCCAGGGGTGTGGGCATGCATACTCCAGCAGCTGTCTCCTTACACATGATTGCAAAGTTGAGATGAAGCCAGCACAGAGAACAGCAGAAATGCCAAGTGAGGAATTAGAAATACCTTTGGTTTCTCCTGAATCTGGTTTAGACTGTGCTTCTGTTTTAAACCTTTCACTATAGGAAAACCAATCAACCTTTCATAAACTTAAATTCCATTTTTAAATTATAGAAGCCAAATATTAGCATAAATAAAAACATAAGTTTCACACTTGAATATATAATTAAAAGTGAAATTTTCCAAACCAAATCCACAGTCCATATTTTCATTAGCAACTTCTAAGTTTGCTTTTGCAAAAATGTTGGCATCCACAGAGGTAAATGTCATAAAAAATGGAAGTATTTTTAAACTCCATCACCATTATACAACATATGTCACCATACCATTTAGAGTAAACATAGATTTACTCCATTATTTTAATGAGCTGCAGAGAGTCCCAGTGCAATGAAGTGATATAATAAAAATGTTCATGCTTCTAAACATAAAGCTAGAAAATGTAAATATATAAATTATGTAAAACTAAGATTTCACACAGAAGCTAAGTGTGGCATAGCAGTCACCAGAGACTGGGGAGCATGGTGGGAGGTGTGGGATGGGGAAAGGGCAGTCAACAGGTGAGTTAGAAGATAAGACCATTTCTAATGTGCCACTGAACAGTAGGGTAATATAGCTAACCTCAATGGCTTGTATATTTCAGAAAGCTAAGGAAAGGATCGTGAAAGATAATCATTGTTTAGGCAGATGTATATATTTTCTAATTTGCATGTTATGTAATATATAGTATCATATTACATGACATTTCATAAATATTCATAATTGAACACGTCAACTGAAAAAACCCAAATTTCTTTGCCTTCTTTTATTTATTTTTTTTTTGCATCACTGAGGGTCAAACCTAGCATCTTGAACATGCTAAATATGCTGGATCACTGAGTTGGAACCCCCTATCCAAATTTAAATTCTGAATAAAAACAAATAAACACAATGTTGAAATATTTATCTTCAATGAAAAAAGAAAGTTATTCTCTTCCATAATGTCTGGATATTATCAAATCCAAAATTCTTGGTTTGTTTCACATGTACTTACAATCAGTACTTAGAGATTTTGAATTAATCATTCCCATTTGAATGATGAGCTATATCCTAGCTGTATGGCTTTAAATAATACTTGACTCCAGCTTCAAAAACAGTGGAAAGAAGTTATCTTCCATTTAATACTTAAAAAAAAAAGCTAAGTGGAGATGAGGGAAAGATTGCTGAATAAGGCATGTGTAACATACGGTGATGACTAGGAGCCCAGAATAGTTAATGTAAATGCTAGGAAAGTATCAAAGCCTGTCTAGAATCCAGTTCCTTGGGAGACAGAAAGGGTGATTCCCCTGGGCAAGTTGGATGCAACCTGTAGTTCCACTGGATGAACCTGTCCCAGAAAATAAAGTGGAAAACAATAGAGGGAAATATGCAGCATCAAATGCACACCAGCACACGTGCAATTGTATATATTCATTGCAGCACACAAGTATGCCTACACACATGCAAACATATATGCACACAAATGTATAGATACTGAGGCTGCAGAGGCAGCTACTTTGGTAGAGTGCTTGCCTATTTATTTGATCCCCAGCACAGCACTAAACTGGACATGGTACTTGTCTTGTTAGAGTTTCTATTGCTGTGAAAAGAAACCATGACCATGACAACTCTTATAAAGAGAAACATTAATTAGGGCTCTCTTACAGTTTCAGAGGTTTAGTCAATTATTGTCATGGTGGGAAGCAATGTGAAATGCAGGCAGACATGGTGCTAGAGAGGTAGATGAAAGTTTTACATCCAGATCAGCAGGCAGCAGGAAGAGAATGCCACACTGGGTGTGGCTTGAACATCTCAAAGCCCACCCCCCAGTCACACATTTCCTCCAACAAGGCCACACCTACTCCAACAAGGCTACATCTCCTAATAGTACCACTCCCTGTGTACCTATGCGGGCCATTTTTATTCAAAATACCACAGAACTCCATATCTACAAACCCAGTATTTGAGAGAAACAAGCGGTTGAAGCAAAAGTTCAAGGCGATCCTCAACTACACAGAATTTGAGACCAGTTTGCCATTCCTGATTTTTGAATATATACATTGTCTTAGCTAGGATTTCTATTGTTGCAATGAAACAGCAAGGTCAAAAACAAGGTGGGAAAAAAAGAGTGTATTTGGCCTACACTTGTGCATTGTAGTCCATCCTTGAAGAAAACCAGAACAGGAGCTCGAACAGGACAGGAACCTGGAGACAAGAGCTGATGCAGGGACCATGGAGGGGTGCTGCTTACTGGGTTGCTCCTCATGACTTGTTCAGCCTGCTTTCTTATAGAATCCAGGACCAGCAGCCCTGGGATTGTACTACCTACCATGGTCTGGGCCCTTCCCCAGTATTCATTAATTAAGAACTTCTTAGGACATCTAAATAGCTGAGCACAAAAGAACTGAACATCAAATGATTCTATTAACATTTTTAACATTTGGGCCACAAACAGGTTTACTACGTCCCAAATCAGCAGGAAGTCATTTTAAGAGAACAACGTCCCATCCCCAGAAGGTGGGGAGGGTGTTCCCCCCACTTTGGTTATTTGATAGATAATAGAAAATTTTGTTATTTAGGGGGAAAGAATACAAGCTGTTAAATGGTCTTGTTAAATGGGTTTTGGAGGTTAGACCCAGGGACTTCTCTCTTTTTCGTTCCTGTATCCTTCTTTCTCTCCTATATAGGAGTGAACACACTTGAGAAAAATGGGACATAGACATAGTATAGGAAAGATCAAGAAAAAAGGACAGATTATTGAATATGGCCTTATTCCTTTTTTTAATATTATATTTGGCTAAATTGGTATTGATCATTGTATAGTAATGCAAAATTAAGATTGTATAGGGCTACATTGGTATTGATCTTTGTATATTGATACAAAATTAAGATTATTTTTGGCCACAATGGTATTGACACTTGTATATTGATGTAAAATTAAGATTGTATTGGGCTACATTGGTATTGATCTTTTTATATTGATACAAAATTAAGATTATATTTGGCCACATTGGTATTGATCTTTGTATATTGATACAAAATTAAGGGTAACGCTTCTTAAAGGTATTGTTCATAGTAATACTTAAAAATGAAATGTCAAGTTTTGACCTCTTGCTACCAACCGACATAAACTGTTTAGGATAATTAAGAAACGGAAACTAATAGTCATGAAAACGTGTCATTTTGTTAGTTACTATGACAGTCTATCACAGTTATTTTCTAAGCTACTCAGAAATCAAGTTGCTAAGAGACAAGCAATATTTGCTTATCTAAATATTAGAGATAGATAGGGCATCTTCAAAAACCTCAAGAGATCTGCAGAATATGGCATTCAAAGATGTTTTCTTAACTTAAGATTTTTTGATATTGAGACATGTCAGCTCCTGACAGCACCCCCTATTCTACTACAAGTAGATGAGCATCGAAGAATCTCCAGTGGGAGATGATTGAATTGGTGGTAAGCCTTTCTCTTGGCAAGAAAAACCCCTTGCTTCAACTGTAGACAGACTTCTGTCCAAAAAGGACAAAACTTGGAAGCAGATAAGTCGACAGCCTAGCTCTGCCAAGACAGGGTAGGTAAGTCCTTCATAATTCCTGCTCTACAATCAATGTCTGTCAGAGAAACGGGGCCAAATGGCTGAAGATTGATGCTGTAATGTATGGAGAGAAAATGGGAACTGTCCAGACAGCCACTGGTATGTCATTTTTTAGTTTTGGAAGCTGCAGGCCCTGCATTTCCTATATAATCAAATATATTTATCCCTCTCAGGTCTCTGAGGTGGTTGAAGAATAGATAGCTAGAGTCTCATAGTTAAATTTTGAGTTGTTTAGGAATCAAGAGGGTGTTCTGGATCCAAGAAGATATTTTTTAAATTATGAGGCAAGTTAGTATGAAAGCTGAGTTAGATATAGAACTTTAAACTCATGGAGTTGGTTAGATAGTAGAATGTTAAAGTCAGGTGCCAAATACATATGGACTGGACATTGGGAATGTATGCTAAGCCATATAACTCTTATAATGTGGCCTATTTATTTCTGTTGTTTTGTATTGTATTTGTAGTTATAAGAAAAAGAACCATTTTGTGGACTGTTGAGGGGAAAAAAGAAATACCTTAAACTAAAAAAAAAAAAGGGGAAGAGGATGGGGGGTTGAGGAGGAGGAGGGTGGAAGGGTGGGACTGGAGGGGGGAGTAGGGAGGGGATTGTGATTGAGATGTAACTTGAAGAAATAAAAAATAAATTATTAAAAAAAAAGAAAATACCTTACAGCTGGATCTTATGAAGACACTTTCTCAATTGAGGATCTCTCATCTCTGATGACACTAGCTTTTGTCAAGTTGATATAAAACTAGTGTATATACGTACATACATATATAATGTGTATGTGTATACATGATATGTGTATATATGATATGTGTATATATATATATATACTTTTTCTTTTTATATGTATCTTCTTTCAAATATATGTGTACATATATACATATATATGTATGTTATATATATATATATATATATGGAGAGAAAGACTCAAAATTGAACTTACATACAAAAGAATCTTTTCCTAATACTATAGGAATACAGCATAATTTTACAGAAAATGACTGAATAGAAAGAAAATATTACTGAGTCTTAGTACAGAACAGATTATTTTGTAACAGTTAAAATTTTGATACTCTTAGTAGGTAGGTATGCACCATTCCTTGGCATACATCCAAAAGATTCCTCATCAAACTACATGGACATCTCCTCAACTATGTTCATAGCAGCTTTATTTGTAATACTAGAAACTGGAAATAACCCAGATGTCCTTCAACCGAAAAATGGATTAAAAAAATAAATAAAACTGTGGTACATTTGCACAATGGAATACTATTTAGCTATCAGAAAAAAGGAAATCATGCAATTTGGTGCCAAATGGATGGAACTAGAAAAGCTCATCCTTGGTGAGCTAACCCAGATCCAGAAAGAGGCACATGGCATGTCTTCACTTATAACTGGATTTTACCCATACAGTACAGGATAACTATCCTATAACCAACAGACCAAAAGGAACAGGAACATAGACTTTGTTACCTGTTAGTGGATCACTTTTCCCTAGTGGAGCTGCCATGTAGGCTCCCAGTGCAAGAGGAAGCTCTTATACCTCATATGAGTGATGACCTGAGGGGGGCTGATATGTGGGGGCACCCCACAACAACAAAGTAGGATAGGTGGGGGAGGGAGTAAAGGGAGGGAGGGTGGCAATTTTAATGAATTTTAAATGAATTCAAAATCACCAAGCATTTGAAATCTACTGATCTGAAATCATTTGAAATCTACAGTAAAATGAGCTCTGTGTGTATATATGGGTATGAGTGTGACATGCGCACGTGTGCGCACGCACATGCTCATGCATGCATGGTTTAGGACAGA
>CAJQZJ010032178.1:11261591-11283805 GCA_907164525.1 Lophiomys imhausi | reverse complement strand
ACAGACAGATGATAGAGAGATAGAGAGATAGAGAGATAGAGAGATAGATAGATAGATAGATAGATAGATAGATAGATAGATAGATAAATAGATGGATGGATGGATAGATAGATAGATAGATAGATAGATAGATAGATAGATAGATAGATAGATAGAAAGACAGAAAGACAAATAGACAGATGTGTCTAGACAGATAAATGGACAGAGAGAGAGTTATAGCTTGAAAACACCAATCACTCTCATGTTTCTTTCATTCATAGGTAATACAACCTTGCTATGATCTACAAAATCATTCCCTTAACATTGACTTCAGAACAGATATATTAACTGCCTTAAGTTTATAATTACCAACTTTAGCCAGGTTTAATAATAAAATTATCTTCACTATTAATATAATTACTGATTCAGCATTCAATAATTATATCACCTCAGTCACTGCATGGTAGAAATTTTCAGAGGTAATATGTACAGTTTTAACCCCATCTTAGCATAATTGTAGTTTGGCTAAGTGTCTTCCAGAAGGCTCATCTTTGCACCTACTGACAGTGTTATTAAAAGGTGATTGGATTATGAGCCTGATATTCACCTGTAGTCTCTCTGAAGAATGCAGATGAAAGCAGAATTGCTGGAAGCCTGTGAAGCACTTGGAACTGTGATTGTAGCACTGGACATCCTGTGCAAGTCTTAGGTAGTCTGTCTAGCACCAGCGGTTTATTCTCGATCTCTCAGCCTAAACTGGAAACAGTCTGGTATCTTCAGAACACAGGAAACCTAGAATTATTTCAAATCAACTAATTTCCAAGGACTTGGGCTTCCTCATAACCTAGTGAAATGTGGGCTTCCTGGCCATGACCCATGTCTCCAGTTACTTTATGTAGAATTCTACTTTCAATAATGGAATTCCTGTTTTGTCATAGTGTAGATTCCCAGTTGGTGTAGCCCACTATTCCTATAGCCAGGCATCTACTCATTGTCCCTGTAATTTCTAAATGCCCCATTTCTTGTGTGACTAACAGATACTAACTTCTCAGTCTGAGCTTTCATGCTCTCCTCCTTTCTTTTCTCACTACTCCAAACTCCAAGGTTAAATTTGATTCCCACCTATTGATTGTTGGTCTTAGGGCCTGAGCTATTGGTGTTCTGTTCAGGAAGTTGTCACCTGTGCCAATAAGTTCCAGGCTTTCCCCATTTCCTCTTCTATTAGATTTGGTGTATCCTGTTTTATGTTAAGGTCTTTGGTCCACTTAGACTTAAGTTTTGTACAAGGTGATAAGTATGGTCTAATTTCAATCTTTTACATGTTGACACCCAGTTAGACCAGCCTCATTTGTTGAAGATGCTGTACTTTTTCCATTGTAGCGTTTTGACTTCTTTGTCAAAAATTAAGTGACCACAGATGTGTGGGTTTATTTCTAGGTCTTCAATTCAATTCCATTGATCAACTTGTCTGTTTCTATACCAGTATCATGCTGTCTTTATTACTATTGCTCTGTAGTATAGCTCAAAATCTGGGATGGTGATACCTCCAGATATTTTTTATTGTGCAGGATTGATTTAGCTATTCTGGATTTTTTTTGGTTTTCCATATGAAGTGGAGAGTTATTCTTTCGAGGTCTGTAAAGAATTGTGTTGGTATTTTGATGGGAATTGCATTGAATCTGTATATTCCTTTTGGTAGGATGGCCATTTTTATTATGTCGATCCTACCCATCCACAAACATGTGAGATCTTTCCATCTTCTGAAAGCTTCTGTAAGACAAAGGACACTGTCAATAAAACAAAACGGCAGCCTACAGTTTGGGAAAAGATCTTCACCAACTTCACATCTGACAGAGAGCTAATATCCAAAATTTACAAAGAACTCAAGAAATTAAACACCAGCGAACCAAGTAACCCAATCAAAAACTGGGGAACAGATCCAAACAGAATTCACAAAAGAAGAATCAAAAATGGCAGAGAGACACTTGAAGAAATGCTCAACATCCTTAATTGTCAGAGAAACGCAACTCAAGATGACTCTGAGATTCCATCTCACTCCTGTCAGAATGGCTAAGATCAAAAACTCAAAAGACATAGCCGGGCAGTGGTGGCGCACGCCTTTAATCCCAGCACTTGGGAGGCAGAGGCAGGTGGATCTTTGCGAGTTCGAGGCCAGCCTGGTCTACAAATTGAGTCCAGGACAGCCAGGGCTACACAGAGAAACCCTGTCTCGAAAAAAAAAAAAAAAAAAAACTCAAAAGACAGCATATTCTGCTGAGGCTTCAGAGAAAGGGGAACACTCCCGCATTGTTGGTGGGAGTGTAAACTTGTACAACCACTACTGAAATCAGTCTGGCAATATCTTAGAAAACTTGGAATACCTCTACCTCAAGTCCCAGCCATACCACTTCTGGGTATATATCCAAAAGATTCCTCACCAAACTACATGGATATCTCCTCAACTATGTTCATAGCAGCTTTATTTGTAATAGCTAGAAACTGGAAAAAACCCAGATGTTTTTCAACTGAAGAATGGATTTTTTAAAAAAATGTGGTACATTTACACAATGGAATACTACTCAGCTATCAGAAACAAGGAAATCATGCAATTTGCACTCAAATGGATGGAACTAGAAAAGCTAGTGAGCTGAGTGAGCTAACTCAGACTCCAAAAGATACACATGGCATATATTGACTTATAACTGGATTTTAGCCATTATAGTATAGTATAACCATCCTACAATCAATAGACCCAAAAGAGCAGAAACAGGGACTTAGTTACCTGTCAGTGGGACACTCCACCCTAGTGGAACTGCCATGTTTGCCTTCTGTGCAAGAGGAAACTCTTAGACCTCATGTGACTAATGAACTAAGGGGGGCTGATACATGGAGACACCCCACACAGGAGGCATGGGAGGGGTGTGAGAGGGGGTAAAGGGTAGGAGGGAGGGGCAAGGGAAGTGGAGAGAGGGGGTGGCAAGGAAGACGAAATGAAGTAATAAATAAGCATTTAGGATGAAAATTTGATTCCCACCAAAAACCATTTCTCTCTGTGTTCACTTTCTAGTCTATCAGGCTGAAGAAACCTTTGATGCTTTGCTGAATAATCTGGCCTTTGCTGCTGCCTCCAAAATTTCTGCCCCAGCCAGTGTAATATAAATCGCTCCTGGCAACAAGTTACAAATGACCCCGTGAGGTTATAAATACAACCCTACAAAACCAACCACAGTGAATTTCAGAAGAGTGGTGAGGGTTAAAGAGAGTCTCCCTGTGGGGCCTGTGCTGGTGCACAATGAGCATCAGTAGGTACCCTAGTCATAACCTATGTTATGACAATAACAGCTGCTTCATGGCTAGAAAACAAATGTTCCTTTTTGATATGACTGTTTATTCATTGAAAATAAAAATATCATTTGTGAGAGAAAGGACAGACTACTTAGCTTTGATTTCTTTTTAATCTTTAAATAAGGCAGGAATAATGAAGATGAAGTTGTCTATATCATCCCTTGCTTCAACTTATTATCTAATGTATTAATAAAGGATAAAAAATATTCTTACACCTACAATTAGATTGCTTTAAAGTGCTTAAGTAAATTTTATTTTATGAAATAAATATATTTTACCATTAAGGAAAATAATTAGAATAAAGTGTTTTTAGGTTGAGTGTGCTAATTGGAGTGACAATAGCAGCGGTCCTAGTTCACTTCTGTATTAGCATCATAAAATACTGACCGAAAGCAACTTGGGGAAGAAAGGGTGTGTTTACTCTTATACTTCTGGTTAACAGTCCAGATCTGAGGGGAGTCATGAGGAAAACCCAAGGCAGGAACCTGCAGGCAGGAACTGAAGCAGAGATCATATAGGAATGCTGCTTACTGTCTCGCTTTCTAAGGCTTGTTCAGTTTGATTTATAGGTAAGGAATTGTGTATCTTATGTACCCAGGACCACCCAACCAGGAGTAACGTTGCTTATGGTGGAATCGATTCCCCCCCCACACATCAATCATTCATCAGTAAACTACCCTCACAGACATGGCCCCACTGGCCAATATGATTGATGGCATTGCTCAACTACAGATTCCTCTTCCAAGGTATTCTAGTATGTGTCAAAGTAACTAAACTAACCAGCACAGTGACTATTGAGAGGGTGTTTGGTTTGGGTTCATTTTATTTATATTTTTAAAATATACCATGGATAATATATCTCTTAATATCTGTACCTGGATTAGACAAATTTAAATTGACACAACTCCTTCTCCTCCTCTTCCACCTCTTTCTCCTCCGTCTACTTTGAGACAGAGTCTCACTATATAGCGCTGGGTGGCCTGGAACCACTATATGAACCAGGATGGCCTCAGATTCATAGATATCTGCCTTCCTTGCTTCTAGAATGCTGGGATTAAAAGTATGTTCCAGCACACCCCAAGAAAAATCGTTCTCCTCTCTCTCTCTCTCTCTCTCTCTCTCTCTATCTATCTCTCTCTGTGTGTGTGTGTGTGTGTGTGTGTGTGTGTGTGTGTGTGTGAGAGAGAGAGAGAGAGAGAGAGACCATTATACCTGGCTTTTTCTTAGGTACTGAGGAACTAAACTCAAGTCTTCAGCCTTCAAATCCAGGTACAGATATTAAGACATGCCCCTAACCCTTAAATTATCTTCTTTAACATTGTTTTATAGTTTTGGTTTAAACTGTCTTGGGTAGAAGAAACCAAAACAAACTCCCCACACTAAACCAGAGACATCTTCTACAGGGATGTCTCTGGTTATCATGGAGTACCAAGAACTTGTAGTAGATCACACCAATATAAAAGGAAATGTATTATATTAGCCATTTAAAGTATGATATCAAGATGATGACAGGAAATTGTTTGATTAGAATTATGTCCCTTTGTAAAATAATATATGTTGGGATAGGAAATAAAATTATCTCCATACTCTCCTCTTAGGGTCTTATCTGAGTCCATTAACTGAACTTATACAAGAGACACTAATGGGAGAAGCATAGTACAAGTTTACAGAGCAGAGGCCATCCTAAAGAAATGGAAACCCAGTAAGATATTGTAGGTGCTTGGTCCTAAATGAGACACCTGCACCACAACCCTTCATCTCAAGGCTCATGGATCCTTAAAGAAGTGGGAGCAGAAGAATTATAAGAGCCAGAAGCAATGAATGACTACAATGAAACAGTATTTTTCATACACAACAGGAGATTGTACAGATGACAGATGTACAGATGATAGTAGGTATGACAGCATGTACAAACCAGACAAAATCACAGCACAGAGAAGACAATTGGACCCAGACTCCTACTCATAACTAAGGAACTAATGGCAATTAATATCTCTTGGAAGAAGAGAAAATTGATTTTCTTTAAGGGTGTGGGCCCAATAGGTCCACCATTCTCTGGTGGACTGTCACACACTGAAGAGCATGTGGACAGTGTACATACATACATTGTTCAATATTCTCAAATAAGTCTTTAAAGTATTTCCAAAATTGAAGCAGAGAATCAAAGAAGCAGTGAGAGTCAGTTCCTTGTGTGCTTGATCAGAGCAGGAGCAGTGAACGCTGCCAATGTGAGCATAAGGGGAGCTTACAAGAGAAGGACAATAGAGCATGAGCAGTACTTTCCACATCTCAGCTTCTTGTCTTAGGAAACAAGGTTGCTGCTTTTCCTTGTAGCAGTGGGAGAATGCTTCCACGTGGGTATTTCAGCTTCTCATCCATCAAACAGCACAAAGGTCAATGCAATCAACGTGCAACTGCTGTTTTTCAAGTGGCATTTACTTAGTTAATGACAGGATGGTATATTTTTAACTCTTTCATACCTATTCACCTGCACATGTTATAGTAAGGACTAAATACTCTGAAGTCCCCAATTACCACTGAATGTATAAAGACTTTTTGCAGCAGCAATACTTCCTTTGTGGGTAGAAATTAATACTGTGAGGGTGCTGAGTGGTTAGAAAATGAAGCTATGGTGTCCTCTGCCTGTAAGCTTTCTTTCCTTTTTAAATGTTTATTGCTTCAAGTTACATCTCCACCACAGTCCACTCCTTCCACCCCTCCTGGGCCAACCTTCCCACTCTCTACCCCCTCTCCCACCTATGCTTCTCCTCTGATATGGGGTGCCCCTATATTTCAGGCCCCCCCCCCTGGTTCAGCAGTCATATGAGGGCTACAAGATTCCTCTTGCACTGGGGGCCTACATGGCAGCTCCACTAGGGAAAAGTGTCCCACTAACAAGTAATAAAGTCTAGGTTCCTGTACCTTCTGGTCTGTTGGTTGTAGGATAGTTACCCTGTACTATATAGCTAAAATTAAGTTATAAGTGAATAGATGCCATGTGCATCTTTCTGGGTCTGGATTAACTCACTCAGGATGAGCTTTTCTAGATCCATCCATTTGGCTATAAATTGAATGATTTTGTTTCCTCCAAAATCTGCATCCAGAACAACTTCAAACAGCTTGCTGAGATGGCCCAGCCTCGAAGACTGTTCCAGACATCAATAAACCCCTGAACTTTCGTACCAAAGTTCAGCTTTGAACTACAAATTGCTCCGAACATTCAAATTGCTGAGCACATAGAGACTGAACAACAAATGTTACAATTTACTTGCTTAACCATTTTTTTCCTTTTATTTGGGCCCCTAAACAGGTTTTCTGCATCCCAATTCAGCAGGAAGAAGTTTTAAGAGAACAACGTCCCATTCCCAAAAGGTGGGGTGGATGATTCTTTGGTTATTTGATGAGTTATAGATGTCGTTTAGGGGGAATGTTACAAAATGTTATATGGTCTTGTTAAGCAAAGTGAGAGAGGGAATATGGATATATAGTATAGAATTGATAAGATAAAAGGGTAGATTATTGAATCTACTCCTATAGATCTTTGTATATTGATACAAAATTAAGGCTATGTTTTGACTAGGTATTGTACCTATGTAATTCTTAAATTCACAATGTGAAGTTCTAGTCTGTTTGACAGTAACTATCACAAACTGTCATATTTCTTTTTGGAAGCTGCTTTCCTATGCTTCCTACTCAAATAATAATTTTATCCCTTCTTATGTCTTTGATGAGGTTGAAGGCATAGTAGTTATAAAATTTCAATTGAACTTGAGTTGTTTAGCATAATTTTTAAAATGCATGTTGATAGTCATTCAAACTTGTGATTTTATTAGCATAATTAAGTTAGTGAATTTCAGAGGTTCTAAGTTAATCAGATATTAAGTTGTTAGAGACAAGCAACATTTGCTTACTCAATGGATATATGTTAGATGTTGTGAATTGGATTCAGGGATTTTCTTCTTTCCCTCACACTATTTTTTTGTCTCTTTTATTATTAAAAATTTAAGATTATCTTGGTATAATATATATTGATAGAAATTTAAGAAATTTGAGGCAATTTAAGAAATTTAAGATTGTTTTGTTATAATAGATGTTGATAGAAAGTTAAGATTATTATGTTTTATATACCCTTAAAGATAAATTTTAGTTTCAAATTTTCAAGATTTCTTTTGAAAAATAAAAAAATTGTTTTTCTTCTATTGTCCAAAAGACAATTTGCCCTAGGAAAGATAATACATGCCATCTTTTTATGGCATGAACGGAGACTTGTGAATGTCTTTATGCTGTTCAAAGAACAGAAAATATTCCTTCATTGATTTGTGCATCCTGCACATCCAATGCATTTTGGTAATTGCAGAACTATGTGTTACTTGTGAGAAATTGTATATTTTCAGAACAACGGGACCTGAGTCCATGGATGACAAGACAAGTAACCCAAATGATCCAGCTTCATAGATTGCCTCAAAAGCTGTTTCCTCCAAAAAATATGGCTAATAAGTTACTTAACAGCATTTAGATTATTGTTGCTTGTTCGGTGACAGTTAATCTTTAAGCAGCCATTACACATGAGCGCACAGACACCATGCAGATTTTCACAAGCCTTGGCCTGAGTTGTGCAATCCTAGCCCATCTAAGCTAGCTCTTAAGTCTATTACCCAAATATGACCCCATATATACATACGTCCCATTGGACTGCCATTCTCCACACTATGCCGATGTTCCTGGCCATGTGGAATGAGGTTCCTTTTTCTAACCCATGGTGTGTGCCTCCTTCCTGCTGCTCCTGGCTGGAATGAATTCTTCTCTATCTAAAGTGCAGGCTTCCTGTTAGAAAGTCCCACCTTTCTCTGTCTTTGCCCAATCTCAGGCCTTGGCATTTTATTTAACCAATCAGAGTCAATGTAAGAAACAGACAGCAAGCAGGACCAATTAGTTAACATTTAGAATGCTTAACACTACCCCAATAGATAGTTAATGACAGGATGACATATTTTTAACTCTTTCATACCTATTCACCTGCACATGTTATAGTAAGGACTAAATACTCTGAAGTCCCCAATTACCACTGCATGTATAAAGACTTTTTGCAGCAGCAATACTTCCTTTGTGGGTAGAAATTAAGTACTGTGAGAGTGCTGAGTAGTTAGAAAATGAAGCTATGGTGTCCTCTGCCTGTAAGCTTTCTTTCCTTTTTAAATGTTTATTACTTCAAGTTACATCTCCACCACAGTCCACTCCTTCCACCCCTCCTGGGCCAACCTTCCCACCCTCTACCCCCTCTCCCACCTTTGTTTCTCCTCTGATGTGGGGTGCCGCTATATTTCAGCCCCCCAGTTCAGCAGTCATATGAGGGCTACAATTTTCCTCTTGCACTGGGGGCCTACATGGCAGCTCCACTAGGGAAAAGTGTCCCACTAACAGGTAATAAAATCTAGGTTCCTGTTCCTTCTGGTCTGTTTGTTATAGGATAGTTATCCTGTACTATATAGCTAAAATTCAGTTATAAGTGAATAGATGCCATGTGCATCTTTCTGCGTCTGGATTAGCTCACTCAGGATGAGCTTTTCTAGATCCATCCATTTGGCTATAAATTGCATGATTTTGTTGTTTCTCATAGCTGAGTAGTATTCCATTGTGTAGATGTACCACAGTTTTTTATCCATTCTTCAGGGACATCTTGGTTGTTTCCAGTTTCTAGCTATTACAAATAACGCTGCTATGAACAGTTGAGGAGATATCCTTCCATTATAGGGCTCTCCTGTCACTGCTGCCCTGTCAATCATCTTTCTCTCTGGGATGGATTTGTCTCCATAAGACACCGAGGACTTCTCACTGTTACTAGAACACAGACCACTAATAGCGTTTAAAGATTCCAATGCTGGCACATCCTACTTTGGTCCACTAAGTCACTCTGTGTTGTATGCTCTTACCTCTAGGACCAAGATGAACTATAATTCATTCTAAGACTGGATGAGGATGCTTGAGGGGTCTTACGTCTTACTGCTGAACTAATGGCTATTGATAGATTCTGGGGGGAAGGGAAGTCCTGGTCTTGTTGTGTGACCACTGCTGAGTCCATCAGACTCCTAAAGATAGCTCCAAACCCATGGTCATATAAACAGCTCTGATTAATACAGTGGGTCACAAAACAGAATAAACAGACATGAATCCTAGGAAGAGATTTGTAGGGAAGACAGTAAGTAGATAAGGGTAGGAGGGAGAAGCAGGAGTGAAAGATGAGATAATCAGTATGCATTATATGTGTGTGTATGTATGTATGTATAATTTTTTTCAAAATTTAAATAATAATGGTTAAGTAGAAGAAAAATTCAACTTCCTCAAAGACAAGAGAAGCTTTTTTCAAGAAGTAAGAAAAATAGTCACTGTCCATTAAGAAAGACACCACAGACCCCAACTTCAGTTTTCAGTTAAGTGTCTGTTGTTAAATTCCCAGGAGGTATGAGTTAGAATTGCCACTGCAAGTTTCACTGATGTCTTTTCCTCCTGGCCATGCAGGGTGTGATGCCCTGAATCTTCACCTAGACTCTCTGGTATGCATGTCTACCATCAGCACAGACCATCTGACATGCATGCCTACCACCAACATAGACTGATGTCCCAGTAACCTCCAAAATCTAAACCAAATGCAGACAGTGCATTGGCTCACTCTTTAAAAGAAAGGTCCACTGTGTCAGAGATACAATTCCCCTAGATAGTTTGACTTATTAGTGTTAACATTACCATCCCTTCATGATAAAATCCCTGAGGAAAAAAGAGGAATAAAAAGAACATACATCAATGAAATAAATGTGGTGTTCCATAAACCCATAGAGAACACTATAGTAAATGACAGCATTTCCTCTAAATTCTGAAATAAGACATACACTTATTCTCCCCATTCTCATTCAACATGGTGTTCAAAGTTTTAGATATAGCATATGATAAGAGAAATAAAGGGGATTAAAGTGAGGAAAGTGGTAAATTATCATAAATTGCAACATTCTGGTCTGTAGGGGTTAGATAAATTAGATTTAGAAAATATATAGGAGTTTCTGATACTGTCTCTTAATTCGGGGCCTGAAGAAAGGTTTCCACTCTAAAGTTAACATATCCTTATAATATATTGGTTGATTTAATTCCTCAGTTTTTTGTATAACCCAATGTCTCTCAGCTGCAATGGTACCCTTTTCACCAACATTTAGGAAATTCAAAGTTAGCAATGCATTGTGTAATCTATCCCTGGGATTCTTTACTGGTCCTATGCTATACAAAACACCCCACCAGAAAAGACTTAGAGCTGACCATCACTTTCTGCAAAGTCATAGAATACACTATCAACATGCAAAAATCAATAGCTTTTCTATATACCAATAACTAACTTGTAAAGAAATAAGTTAGAGAGGAACCCCTATTCACAACTTCAGTAAAATAAAATACCTAGGAAGACTAAACCTAACCAAAGAGATGAAAGACTTTTACAATGAAAATTTCTAAACCTGAAGAAAGAATCTGGAAAAAAATCACTATAAAGTGGAAAGACTTTCCATATTCGAGCATTAATATTTTGAAAATGCCATATTACCGAAAACAGTCTACAAACTCAGTCCTCATAAGACTCTTAGTGGTAATCTTCATAGAACCAGGACACAATCCTAATATGTACACGGAAGTACATACAGCCTCAAACAGCAAAGCGACCCTGGATGGCTGGAAGTGTCCTTAATACAAGGTCTCAAATTAAGTCACAGAGACATGGTGGTAAAAATAACATGGGACTTGTATAAAAGTCCAATAGAATAGAATACAGGACCCAGAAATAAACCCATACAATCACAGACGCTTAATTATTGAAAAAGTTGCCAAAGTATGCATTGGCTAAAAGACATCTTCTTTGAGGTCATGAACTTGAGGAAGGTAGACATGGACAAGGTTGGAGAAATAAGGGAGGGGTTGAAGGAGGAAAGAGAAGGGGGAGTTGTGTGATTATATTTTAATTATTTTTAGTTTTAAAAGCCTCATTAACAAATGGCTCAGGTTGCCGGGTGGTGGTGGAGCACGCCTTTAATCCCAGTACTTGGGAGGCAGAGGCAGGCGGATCTTTGTGAGTTCGAGGCCAGCCTGGTCTACAAAGTGAGTCCAGGACAGCCAAGCATACACAGAGTAACCCTGTCTCGAAAAAACAAAGGAACAAAAAAAAAAAAAAAAAAAACAAATGGCTCAGGGAAAGCCAATATCCACATATAGGATAATGGAAGTAGAACTACATCCCTAACCTCACACAAAAAGCACCTCAAAAAGGAAGAAAGACCTTATACTAAAACCTTGGGACTGCTAAGGAAAAGTATTTTCTTTAAGACGGAAGCATTTTCTAAAAGGACTGTAACACCACAGTGAATAATCCCAAGAATTGATAAATGGACATATATATGAAATTTAAAAGCTGCTGCACAAAAAGGAACCAATCATCAGAGGGAAGAGTCGCCTACACAATGGGGAAGCATGTTTTCTATGTAACAGATGGGATTAATATCCAGAATGTATCAAGAACTGCAAAAATTAAATAATGAAATCCAAAATACCCAATCAATAAATGGGCTAATGGACTGGATAGATGGTTCTCAAAAGAAGAAGCACAAATGGCCAATAAATACTTGAAAATGGTTCAATGTACTTAGCCATGAGGAAAATACAGATTAAAACTGTTTGGCGATTCCACCTTACCCCAGTCAAAATGCCTATTATCAAGACAGCAAATGCTATTGAGGACAAAGGGAGAGAGGAATCCTTATTCACTGGAGGTGGGTATGTAAACTTGGACTATCTATATATAGAAACATTCATAGAAACTCCTCAAAAAAATCTGAAAGCAGAACAGCTGTGCAACCATATATACACCCAAACAACTTTATCTCAGAACACCACAGAGATACTTGATCAAGAATTGGAACCAGCTCATGTTTCTAGCTATAGGTGAACGGACAAAGAAAATATGATGCCTATCCAGGATGGAATTTTATGAGGCCATACAGAAAAATAATGGAAGAAAACATATACAACTGGAAATCATTATTTTAGGGAAACTAGCCAGACTCAGAAAAATGCTGCATGTTTGTCTCATGCAGAATATAAATGTAAAATTGTGTTTGTTTATTATATATGTTTGTGGTTATATGTGTGTGTTTGTAGGTCATGAAACTAGAAAGGGATCATGATAGAGGGGGAATAGACCTTAAGAGTTGTAGAAAATACAGAAGGCAATACATGTAATAATACACATAAGAAGAGAGAAGAATGAGAACGAAGGATGATAATGCATTGGTGTTGAAATAATATTAAGAAATATAGTAACTTTCTCTAAGAATTTCTAGATGCTTTGTTACAAGTCAAATTTGTATCTATCCCTAAACCTTGACATGATTCTTTTCTTATGATTCTAAGAGTTAGGAATGGAATAAGAGCAGAAGGAAGACCACAAAAAGGAATACCTGGAAGCTGAAGAGGTGGCTTTGTGGTTACGTGTACTTGCTGCATTTTCAGAGAACCCAGGTTCAGTTCCCAGCACCAACATGGTAGCTAACAACTGTCCACAGCTCCATTTCCAAAGGATCTGACATACTCTTCTGGTGTCCCAGGGAACTGCACATAGATGATGAATGCATATCATTTGTCATACACACAGACAAAACACATAAAATAAAAATAAATATGACTTTTTCAAACAATACACTGGAAATGGCTGGTGTCACACTGTAAGGCACAGAGAAAGACACAGGCTAAGACAAAGTTAAGTCATTCCCATTTTGAAAGCAGTAAATTCTTGATTCATAAGAAGACAAAAAGGGAATTCAAGCTGTGAAGCAAAGGCATCACTCATTAGGCATATTCTGCTAATTGTTCTTTATGTAAATTTTCAATTGAATAACATTCTGGTAATGGCCAAAGAGTCCTGAGATTATGAACATCTCATTTTTAAAATATTCAAATTCATATTACAATGATAAATCGTAATGTTTCTAAAGTGTGACTTACTATCTGGCAGGTGAATAATTACCAGGTTAAGGGTCCTGAGCAATTTTATAGATGTAATAATGTTTAATAACTCTTCAATAATAGGTCAAGAATTCTGAACCCTAACTTTTCATCATTATTACCACAGAAAACTATTATTATCCAAAGATATAGAAATTTTAATTTTCTTTTTTTGACATTGTCAAGGAGTTTATTGTTGAATCTAGTGACAGAAATAGCAACTGAATACAAAACCTTGCCACTCATAAAAGAAAACAAAGGAGCTTGACTTATAATACACAGCAACCCTCATCAATTACATTTATTTATTTTCAAAC
This sequence comes from Lophiomys imhausi, assembly GCA_907164525.1. NCBI lineage: Eukaryota > Metazoa > Chordata > Mammalia > Rodentia > Muridae > Lophiomys > Lophiomys imhausi. Next base: position 11,270,135 of record CAJQZJ010032178.1, on the reverse strand, counting down.
AGCTCAGAAAAATCAGGTTATAGTAAACTGTGTAAAAGACTACCTTAAAAAGATACAATTTATGATTGACAGCATACAAAATTGAGCAAAGTACAATAAACGCAAATAAAAAACAAGTGTACTAAGATTACATAGGCGACATTAAAATTATGACTCTTGGGCTTTGGGAAAAGGCTTATTGTGTAAGAGTGCTTGAGGTGACCTGAGTTCAGAGCCCCAGCACTTGGATGAAGAATTTCTGCTTGACTCAGTGACGGGTGACCGCAGCTCCAGGAGGCGGAAACAAGACCCTAGGGCTCCTGGACCAGTCAGCCAATCCAAAATAATGGTGAGCTTCAAGCTCAAGTAAGAGACCCTGTCTCAAGAGAAATAGGGTGACAGAGGAAGACACCCAGAGTACCCATTGTCTCTGTGTGCACACACACAGATGCACACACCTTGACATTCAGAGAGATAGAGAGTGAGAGAGATCGTTTTAAGTACAACTTTCTAAAACAGTTGGGTTTCACTCTTCAGTGATGAACTGGTGGATTTGGCTCTGAGTTGTTAAATTCATTGGCCATATTCTGAGGCAATCTTAAAACATTAGCCTGCCCCGGGGCCTGCTTGCTTTTCAACATGGTAGATGATATTTTACCGGCAGTGACTTCTGCAAAAATGAGGTCCTGAAATAATCTAGCTGACTCTACTAACGTTTAAATAGCTCGTATATTTCATAAACCAGGAATGTAGTGGCCATCACAAGATTAAATTGAACTATGGCTCAAGACTCCAAAAGAAGAGAAAAAGGGATTTCTGGAAGCTTCAGAGAAACAGATAATGCAAGGATATTTTTGTTCTGTTTTTTGCTTTTTCTTTCCATCTCAGGGGTACGGCTGAGAGATTGTTTTACTGCAGGTGATATGTCAGCATGCTACTTACCTGTCACACCTGCCAACCTTGAGAGGGTCCCTTTGTCATTACTTATAACTACCAATTTACAAGATGGCCCAGTAGGGAACCAAAGAACCAACTGGAACAAATAGAGGTTTTGCTACACATGCTGTCTGTCTATCGAGGGCAACACAAGTGCTGAATCTTAAATAGGAATGAACAACCCAAATACTTTTCCTGTTTCAGGTCACTGACACCACAGGCCTGAATGATGGGCACTGGGCCCTAGGGTCGATGTTCATGGAGTGCTCTGGACCAGCTGTTCCAGTTGAAAGCTGAGAGAAGGGGCTTGATTTAATCACATTGAGATTTGCTTACCATATTAACTAGTTTAGGATAACTTGAAGATTTTCTTAGTCAGTTTACCATTTTTTAGTTCAAATTGCAGGGAAGTTACAACCAATTAAACAGAGGCAGAGGCATCACTACAGTGCTAGGACACATGCAAGATTAATCCCTGTTGATTAGACCAATCTGAAATAAGTGTAGTAATGAAAGAAGGCTTCATCTACATGGAACTTTTTGTTGTGACTTTCACCTCTCTCCAGTCATGACTGAGTGCTTGAGCAGTTCTGGTTAGAGTTTGTTTGGAGTATAGTAGGGAGCTCATCTATTCACCATGGTCTTACTTTGCTTTGACCTTTGAGTTAAGTTAGCATTCTTGCAGTTGTGTGAAAGCCTAGGGGAGGAGCTGTGCAGTGGTGATCAGGGAAGGCATGGAAACAAAAGAGCACCATTTATAACCATTTGGGCAGCCTGTTGACAGAGGAAGGTCATGCTTCTGCATTTTGAATGCCTTTCTGGAGATTAAGTCAGCTCCCTAATGTGGATGCAGGTTAAACTCAGGTTTGATATGACTTTAAAGTAAAATAGAAAGAACTTTTGAAAGTCCTGATGTCTGGGCCACGTCCCTAGGCATTCTGATTTAATTGGGATAGGATAGACACCCAAACATCAGAATTTCTTTTTTATTTTTTCTTTCTTTCTTTTTTATTTCCACAGTTCTTTCTAATGTGCAGCCAAGGTGTAGAACCCCTGCTTTACTTCAAGACAAGAAAGAGAAAAGACACTCTCAGGGATGTGGAAAGCTCTTTTCTGTGAGGACAAGTGTGCTGCTGTTTCAAAAGGACCCATCACACCCTGCTGACACTGGGTCTGTCATATGATGAGGTTCATCAGACTCAAAGATACTAGTCTCTGTGAGTTCTTACCAACTCCCTTGTCCCCCTGAAATACTTGCCTCAAATTATGCAGTATGTTAAACCCACCAACTCAGTGCTGGTCATGGCATGAACATGTGCCTGGCCTAATGTCTTAAAATAACCAGTAGTGCTTGGTGAAATTTCAATCTTGAGATACCCTGCAGAAAGAATTCCATGGTGATCATTATAAAACTAGCAGCCTTTCAAAAGTATACATCTTCCTTAATGTGCCTTAAATTCCCTTTTAAATTTGGCACTAAGAGATCCTTCTATATCTAAAATTTGATATTCAACCACAGTAAGGAAGGCTCCAGTTTTTAAGCTGACACAATTTCTTTGATAAAGTAAAGGCTGTCAAAATTATATGTGGAAGCCCTAAGGCAGGAAGAAAGACACTTTCCATCTTGGTGGTAAATAAAGTTCTTGACACACAGCTTCTGAGTAGAGGAAAAGAGCGGTCCAACTGGAACTCTCCTGACAGTCATTCTTTGCCATAGTGAAAAACAGGTTTCAGAAAGTGGGGGCATAATGAGTTTTCGTCAAAGTGTTGGGACAGAATCTCCCCTTTGTGGGACTAGCCTCATGGAACAGAGTATTAATTATAGTGCCCAGTGTCATCTGTAAATTGGTTGTATTATGTGGCCTATGATATAAAATGTTTGAAGTTCCACGCAGGCTAAATTGAAGAAGCTCAGCATATGAACTATGATTTAAGTGAGAAGGCAACCTCATGGGAAGAGAGCAGTTTAGTCCATGCAAAGCAATTCAACCCCCATAATTCCTCTGTATCCCAAGTTTTGATGGGCTTACAGGACATGGTGAATGACTGTTTCTGGTAAAGGCCATACACCATTATTTGAGAATTAGAATTGATGTCAGATATTGACTCATTACTCTCAAAAATGTACTTGCCTGCCCTTCAGTTTTGTGGAGTAAGCATGAAAAGTGGCACTGGAAGTTATGTGCTCTGACCCTAACCTTTCAAATAAGTAATGATGACTAGTTTTCTTATGGATCTTCTTTGATCCTTTGCAAACAGTAAAGCTCTACTTGCTGAAGAAATTATTTACTGCTTTATTCGATAAAGACTCACTAGCTCTAATGTGATTCAACACCTTCCAGGCACTGGAATTCATAATACACAGACCTCATCCACAAAGTGCATAGTGTGGACTGTTAAGGAGATTTTGAATCTTCTGTGCAGTGAGTGGAAGAGCAGAACCATGAACATACAAATAGAGCATAACATGTCTGGCAAATGGAGGTGGGGTCTCAACACAGATTGCTAGAAGCAGCTATGCAGTCATGAACACATAAGCCCACATATTAATTCTGTGATTTTAAAATTGAAAACGAAGAGTTCAATAATCCCTATGGTTTAAAATTTTCCAATTGAACTTCACAGAAAAAGGGGAGGAAGGAATGGAAGAGCCAGAGGAATCAAGGACACCATGAGAACACAGCCCACAGAATCAACTAAGCAGGACTCCTAGAGGCTCACAGAGACTGTAGTGACAACCACAGAGCCTGCATGGGTCTTCTATAGCTCCATTGCACATATGCTGTGGTTGTTTAGCTTGGGGGTTCGTAAGACTCTTAACAGTGGAAGTGACAGTGTCTCTCTTTTGTCTGTTCTTAGGACCCATTTTCTCCTACTGGATTGCCTTATCAATTGTTTACATGACGGTTCATTGCCTCTTGCTTAGTTGATGTCCCTGGGAGGCCTGTTCTTTTCTAAAAGGAAATGGAGGAGCAGTGGATCTTGGGAAAACAGGAGGTGGGGAGGGCTGAGAGGAGTTGAGGGAGGGGAGGCTGTAGTCAGGATGTATTATACAGAGAGAAATAAAGAAAAAGAAAAAAATAAATGTTTCCCCCTAATACTCACATACTGGAAACTGTCTTTAACCTCAGATAGTAATGGTAAAAGGGGGTGTGGCCTTTGGGAAATAATTAACACTAGCTAAGGTCATGAGTATGTGAACCACATGATGGCATTAGTGGTTGATTGTATAAGACATGGAGCACACTTGTTCTGTCTTGGTAGATAATGGATTCCTCCACCTTATAGTGCAGAAGTAAGACCCTCAGCATGTAACAACAGAAAGCTTTCAGACTACACAGCTTATAGAATGTTGCAGCTTATAGAATGTTGAACTAAACAAGCTTCATAAATTACCCAGCCTTGGGTATTTTGTTAGAGCAACAGAAGCTGGCCTATAAAATAACAAATTCATATGGATCTGTCAATGTATTCTGTGAATACACTGCAAGAGTTTTTCTGTAAGTTCTGACCTGTGAGTCCTGTCACGCTCCACCAGTATCACAGAATACCATCTAATACGCAGCTTATCACCCTTTCAAAGAGCACTATGTGGCTCTGTCCTAGAAACTATTATGTTATCACAGATTCAATTCAATCATTATTGAACAACTACAATAAGCATGGCTTTGTCTATATATTGGCTAGGTGAGAATGACCAAGACATGGTTCTGCCTTTATATATGCCTATAGATGGCTAGAGGAAGTTTTGTACACAAGTAAATTAAGGAATTATAATCACTGTAGGAATGGATAATTAAACTGATTGTCAGTTTGATGAGATTTAGAATCACCATGGAAACATAGCTCTGAGTGTGTCTATGAGAATATTTCCAGAGCCCTTTAACTAGAGAGGAAAAATTCACTCTATTGGGAGCATTAGCACTCCATCCAATGGGATGGGATCCTGAACTGAATAAAAAGGATAAGGAACTAAATGCAAGTATCTCTATCTCTCTGCTTCCTGACAGTACATACAATATAAGCATCTACCTCATTTTTCTGCTGCCACAACTTCCCTGATAAATAGTGAGCCTGAATAAAACATTCATTAAGTTTTTGTTGGTATTTTGTATCAGTTAAAAGGAATAATAATGTCATTATTCACTCATCAAGCTGTTAAGTTATGTGGATATTGTCCATATTTGTTTTATTTAATCCTTATCATAATACCAGATGGGAAATGCTATTATTGCCTTTTATTTTTAGTGAGACACGAAAAAGGTGAGCTTGTCTAGTCCAGAATCAGTTTTTTAATAACTGTCTTATGAAAGTCTATCTGAGACCAAGATCCAACCACAAATGGAGTCATAATGTGACTCTTCCTTCCCAAATGGAAGGGTTTTTTTATTGCTTTTAACTTTATTATTTTTAAGCATTTATTTATTTCTTCAAGTTACATCTCAATCATAGTCCCCTTCCTCCTCCCCATCCTGGTCCCACCCTCCTACCCTCTTCCTCCTCACCCTCCTATCTGCTTTTTTTTTTTAATTTCGGGTGTATCTTTTCCCCCCAATAGCTCTCCCTTTTAGTCCAATAAAAGGATCTTTTTCTTATAAGAATAAGTACAATACAAAACAATAAGAAAAATTAGGACACAATTATGAAAATTATAAGGTATAACATACATTTCCAATGTCCAGTCCATTTGTATTTGCCAACTGATATTAGGATGTGGTTGTATTCATTCTTTGGGCTGCCATAACCCATTAACATAGAAACCTATACTAATTCTTAAGATAATAAATCCAAAGACAAGATGTTGGTATACCACACTTCCCTCAGAAGTCTCCAGGACAGATTCTGCCTGGCTTCGTCCAAATTTTGCTGAGGGAATCACTTAGTTTCTAGTAAACTAGCACCAATGTCAGCCTCTTTCTTGACATCATTTTCTCTTTTCTGTCTCTGTGCCTTTTCCTTTTCTGTGTCTTTCAAGTCCACCAGTCATTATATATGAGGCTTACCATAATACAAATGGCCTTATCTCAAGATCATTACCTTAATTATGTGTACATAGACTGATTCCAAATAGGATCACAGTCACAGATGTAAGAGGGTAACCCTCTCCTAACTTTAGTAAGCCACAGTACAGCTCACTTGCATGTAGTGTTCTTTTGGCTACCACATGGAGCTTAGCAAAATGAAGGAGAATATTCAAAGCAGAGGTAACAGTAGATTCAAAGACCAGACTGTGAAGAGAAGGCCATGTTAAGAAATTATATGTGTTTTTGTTATTTGGCAAAGGTAAAAACAAGACAAAACTATAGCAGCAACAACAAAAATAGATACTGAGAAATATATTTCAAAACAAGAGTCCTAGTTCAAAATCAAAACTTGTAGTCCCAGCTACTTGGAAGGCTGGCGAATGAAGATTGCTTGACCCTAAGATTTTATGTATGGTCTGGGGAGCACATAGAGACCTGTCTCTGGAAACAAGGAACCAAACACAGGATGGCTGACTACCAATACCAGAGAATGCACCCTCAAGTATACCAACACCAGAGAATGGTGTCATCCATTAGAGAAATTATTTTGTAAGAGAAGAACATAATAAATTATGCATAGAAAAAAATCACTGAAGTGCCAGTATGGAGGGGGTATGATGGATACAAATCTGTGGGCAGAGAGAGCCATTAGGTGGGTGGCCTTTGATATGACTCAGATGGAAGAGCCCAGATCAAAGGCCAATGAGAAACAGAGGAGGCTGTGAAATCTCGTGGTTACAGTAGATGTCACTGGAGGCTATGAAATCTCGTGGTTACAGTAGATGTCACCGTATCTGATAAACACAAGTGGGGAACTACAGAAAAGGGAAGTTGAATGTGACTTTCAGGATTGGGTAGTGACAATCCTCAAAAAAAGGCAAAACAAACCAGGAAGAGCTTCCTAGGGAAGAGAAAGTCATTCTATTTTGCACATGTTGAATTTGGAGGCCCCAAGGACAGACACACAAAGAGGACAGACAGTTAAGCCCAGAAAGCTGGTTAATCTTTTTTTTAATGTTTATTTTTTACTTCAGGTTACATCTCCATCATAGTGTCTTCTTTCCACCCCTCCCAGTTCCACCCTTCCACATTCTCCTCCGACTCCCAACCATCCCATTCCTCCCATGTGGAGTGTCCCTACAAATCAGCCCCTCTCAGTTCAACAGTCATATGAGAGCTAAAAGTGTCCTCTTGCACTGGGGGCCTACATGGTAGCACCCCTAGGGCAAATTGTCCCACTGATAGGGAACAAAGTCTATGTTCCTGATCTTTTTGGTGTGTTGATTATAGGACAGTTATCCTGTACTATATTGCTAAAATCCAGTTATAAGTGAGTAGATGCCATGTTCATCTTTCTGAGTCTGGGCTAGCTCACTCAGGATGAGCTTTTCTAGTTCCAACCATTTGGCTGTGAATTGCATGATTTCCTTGTTTCTGATAGCTGAGTAGTATTCCATTGTGTAGATGTACCACAGTTTTTTAATCCATTCATCAGTTGAGGGACATGGGGGTTGTTTCCAGTTTCTAGCTATTATAAATAAGGCTGCTATGAACATAGATGAGGCTATGTCCTTGTGGTTTGTTGAGGAATCGCTTGGATGTATACCCAGAAGTGGTATGTCTGGGACTTGAGGTAGGGCTATTCCAAGCTTTCTAAGATATCACCAGACTGATTTCCATAGTGGTTGCACAAGCTTGCATTCCCACCAGCAATGGAGGAGTGTTCCCCTTTCTTCACAACCTCACCAGCATGTGCTGTCATTTGAGGTTTTGATCTTAGCCATTCTGACAGGTGTGAGATGGAATCTCAGAATTGTCTTGAGTTGCATTTCTCTGATGATTTGGGAAGGTGAGCATTTCTTCAAATGTCTCTCTGCCATTAGAGATTCCTCCTATAAGAATTCTCTGTTTAGCTGTATCCCTTTTGTCCCCCCAATGGAGTATTTGGTTTCTTCGTGTTTAATTTCTTGATTCTTTATAAATTATGGATATTAGCCCTCTGTTAGATGTGGGATTAGTAAAGATCTTTTCCCAATCTGTAGGATGCCGTTTTGTTCGAATGATGTGTCCTTGACTTACACAGGCGTGTTAGTTTCATAAGGTTCCATTCATTTACAGTTGTTGGTCGTAGAGCTATTGATGCTTTATTCAAAAAGTTGTCTCCTATGCCAATGAGTTCGAGGGTTTTTTTCCCACTTTTTCTTCTATTAGATTTAGTGTGTCATGCCTTATATTAAGGTCTTTGATCCACTTAGACTTAAGTTTTGTACAAGGTCATAAGTATGGGTCTAATTTCATTCTTTTACATGTTGACATCCAGTTAGACCAGCACCATTTGTTGAAGATGCTGTCCTTTTTCTTTTTTTTTTTAAATATTTTATTTTTTTTCTTCAAGTTACATCTCAGTAACAAACCCCTCCCTATTCCCCCTTCCTAACCTGCCCTTCCACCCTCTTCCCACCAGAGGTTTCCCCTTTCAGTCCAACAGCTGGTTCCTTCTCTTAAAACAGTAAGTATTATACAAAACAATAGATATAAATATGCCACATTTATGAGAGTAAATTGGCCCAGTATACCTTCCCAATGTTCAGTTTATACCTATTTG
>CAJQZJ010032178.1:11199309-11241591 GCA_907164525.1 Lophiomys imhausi | reverse complement strand
TTTTGTCAAATGCTTTTTCTGCATCTAGCGAGATTATCATGTGGTTTGCCCAGGCACAGATTCTGTGGGCTTTGTTTTTCATCACGGAGGCTGACAGAATCTGGCTCCACACCTAATATGTCTGGATTTTCCAGAATACAGCTATGGTCCCCTGATTTCTGGTTTCTCACTAGGCTTCTCGCCACAGGCCTGATCTCTGTTCCTGATTCCCTCCCTGTCTGCCCAGCCGGGGGGTCTCCCTGCCTGTCTGCTTGGCCATGGGTTCACCGAGCCCCGGATCCTCCGGCCACCTGAGTGGGCCTCTCTCCCCAGCAGCTCAGCCGTGGGTGCGCGGATCCCTGGCCACGCCTGCACCTGGCTCCCTCCCCAGTTGTCCTGCCGTGGGTTCGCGGGGATTTGGCCCTGCCGGCGCTGGGCTCCCTCCTCAGCTGCACTGCCGTAAGTGCACGGTTATTCGGCCCCTCCCACCCGCCTTTGGCTTCCCGGCTTTCCACTCTCTCGGAACCTCTGCCCTCTGCGTCTCGAGCGGCTGCGGACCACCCACTGAGCTCCCTGTTTGTTCCTTGCTAAGACTTCCACTATCCCGCAATATTTTTTAAGTGGGTATAAGTTCTTCCTGAGGTGTGGGGAGCCCAGTAGGCTAGTGATCGATCGCCAAGTGGCCTCTGATTCTGCCTGCTGTGTGTTGGGGTCGATCTTACCAGGCGCCTCTCCAAATGGGAGTTCCCGAATCCCGGGTTTAGTGGCTTCTGTGTCTGCGAGAGATGGGGGGAGAGCCTTACCCTGGGACTTTTAACAGTCCCTTCGGAGCTGTGAATGTTCCTGGGGGGGTCTAGCCCCTCTGGTTTTTGCACAGTGCCCAATAACTCTGTGGTTTTTATGGCTCTTTTTTCCCCACGTTCAAATGCGTCAGTGTAGGTCGCCGCCATCTTGGCCCCGAGATGTATTTCTTGTATGCAGCAAAATGTTGGGTCTTCTTTGCTGATCCATTCTGTTAGCCTGAATCTTTTTACTGGGTAGTTAAGTCCATTGATGTTGGTGGATATTAATGACCAAAGGTTGTTATTTCCTATTATTTTGAGTAGGTGGTGGTTCTGTGTTTCTTTTAGTTTAGCTGCAGTGGAGTTTTTGCTTCCTCTGTTTTCTTGGGTGTAATTCTCTTCTCTGGGTTGGAATTTTCCTTCTAGGATCTTCTGTAGAGCTGGATTTGTGGGTAGATACTGTTTAAATTTGATTTTGTCATGGAATATCCTGTTTTCTCCATCTAGGTTGATAGAGAGCTTTGCTGGTTATAGTAATCTGACTGAGTACCTATGTTCTCTTAGGGCTTGCAGGATGTCTGCCCAGGCCCTCTGGCTTTTAAAGTTTCTGAAGAGAAGTCAGGTGTAATTCTGATGGGTCTGCCAGTATATGTTACTTGACTTTTTTCTCTTACCGCTTTTAATACTCTTTCTTTGTTCTGTACATTTGGAATTTCAATTATTATGTGGCAAGCGGAATTTCTTTTCTGTTCTATTCTCTTCGGTGTTCTGTATGCCTCTTAGAATTTTGCCAGCATCTCTTTCTTTGGGTTTGAGAAGTTTTCTTCTATGATTTGTTGAAGATCTTTTCTGCACCTTGGAGTCAGGCATCTTCTTTCTTGCATGCCAATAATTCTTAGGTTCCATATTTTCATTTAGTCCTTGATTTCTTGGATGTGGTGGGTGAAAACTATTTATATTTCTCATTTTCTTTGGATATTGTACTGATTTCGTCAATCGAATCTTCCACACCTGAGATTCTGTCTTCCATCTCTTGTATCCTATTTTTGATAGTCATGTCTGTAGTTCCTGTTCTTTTCCCTTGATTTTCCACCTCCAGGATTATCTCTGCTTGTGTTTTCTTTATTACTTCCACTTCCAATTTCATGTCTTGAAAATTTTATTCATTTTAGACGTTTCCTGCTCCAATTTGCTTGTCTTTGTCTGCAAATCTTTTAAATCTTTTAAATCTTTCATTCATTGCCTTGTGTCTTTCCCATTCATGTTGAGCTATGTTGGCTTGGAGGTCTCTAATGCTATTCTCCATTGATTTCATTTACAAAATTGAGGATTCTTTAAATTCTTCCAGAGATTTAATTTCTTCTTGTAAGGATTCTATCACTTACTAAATTGTAGATTTGTCATCATTTTCATGTGTTTCAACTGTAATGGAATGGTCAGGGCTTGCTGCATTTTGTTGGAATCATAGCTCCCTGACTTTTGTCAGATCTGTTCTTTTGCTGACCTTTAGCCATCTAGTTGTTCTTAGATGTTTGTTCTTGGTGCCTTCTGGGATTGGTGCCAAGAAGGGTGCTTTGGAGTAGAGGCCATATAGCTTGGTGATCTTTAGCTCTCCACAGGCTGGTTAGGCCCTTGTTTGGAGGTTGGTTCTCAGTGTGACTCCTAGAACTCACCCCTTCCTGCTGTGTCCCAATTGGGAACTCGGGTCAAAGGTTGTGGTGAGATGTGCTATCCCTTCCTGCATGTTTCTGAGATCCAACTTTGTAGCAGTGACAGCGCAGGTTGGCAGGCCACAGACTGTTGGCTGGAGCTGCAGCTCTCCTGCATCTTATGTGTCAGGACCATGAATGTGGTCCTCCTAAGCTGCTCTCAAGGGTTCCTTAGATTCAATGTGCATCTTATAACAAGAAGCACTGTGGTCTGGTACAGCCCACATCACTCAGGCAATGAGCAATTGTCTGGGGTTGTTCACTGCTCCAGGGTCAGAGCTGTCTGTGTTGCAGCCTGGGTACTCAGCTGAGGGGCAAGGCAGGTGCAGTCAGGCAGATCTGATGTGGAATTCACACCCTGTCCACAGTGTTTGGATTCAGGGATGCTCAGGTGCCTTCTCCCAGCCAGAATCACTGTGCTCCAGTGTGGCTTGCCTGCATTGACATGGTTTCTGGCAGTTTCCCTGTAACAAGGGTATCAAGATTGTGGTTGTGGTCCTTCCACGCTCTTGTCCTGGGGGTTTCAGGATCAACCTGTGCCTCTCAGTCAGAAGTTCTTTGGGTCGGTGCAGTCCACCTGCTCAGGGCACAAAATAGTTCAGAACTGCTTTACTGCTCCAGACAGAACTCTAGATGCTGTAAAATGAGGCAGTAGACTGAGAGCCCTCCCAAAGTGGGTGTGGGCAGTGAGTTCACAAAGTGTCTCCAGTACTTGGACTTGGGGGGAGGGTGGTTCCTCTCTGTCAGAATTTCTGTGGTCGGGTGCCGCCTGCCACCTCGGTAGCACGCCCTAGTCAGAACCATTTTGCTCCTCTGAGTGGAGATCTAAATGTACTAGACTGTGGCTGTAGACTGAGTGCCCTGCTGAAGTGAGCACAGGCAGAGAGTTCCAGTATGGAATTCTCTCAGCGACTCTCAGCAACTTTTCCGTGCCTGAATTGCAGAGCTCCAGAGCAGTGTGCCTGGGTTGGCAGGGGCTTCTACTAGACCCCCTGTAGCTACAGTGCCAGCGCTGTGGCTATGGTCCTCCCAATCAACTTTCAGATGAGTCTTAGAGCCATTCTGTACATTTCAGTTTGAAACTCTGTGAACCAGTGCTGTCTCTGCTTTTGTGCCGGGCTGCACAGAGGGAGGGCGCGGGGGGGGGGGGGGACACACTTAGCAGCCAGGCAGACAGGGTGGAGCTGGGAGATCCAATATGGAGATCATTCACTGAGTCCCTGCCTGTATTGCACTGTTCCAAAGCAGCCTGTCTCAGTCAGCTGTGGCTTCCACCAGATACCCTGTAGTCAGGAGGGGGAAGAGGGGGTGCAGGGAGTTCCAATTTGTATTCTATATCCTGCCTACAATGTGCTTGGGCTCAGCACCTGCCAGCTGGATCCCGCTGTTACTGGTCAGCCAGACACCACCATACTGAATACCTCAGGGAGAGTCCCTCAGTCTTACCGTGTAGCAGCTATGCTAGTATGCTCCTGGGTGTCCAAACCTAGCCCTTGCACAGATGCTGCGGACTCAGGAGGTCCTATGTTTGGAGGCTGAAACTGCCAGCTGGAGTCCTGAAAGGATCTGATATGGAGGGAGTGCAGTCTCCTAGCGGGAAACACTCTGTGTCCGTGTCTGGTGACTCAGATCCTCTAGTGTCTGTATTTCCAGTACCGAGTTCCTTGTTGTCACTGATCTTGCTGGACAAGCCCAGACAGCCTTGTTCCTCACAAACTGCCATTCACCAGGAGTATATCTCTGCTGTTGTCCAATCGGTCTTCCTGAGGACCAAAATGTGATCACCACCATCTTGCCCCCACCAGCTGGTTAATCTTATGTGATGTGATGCAATTCTGCTCCTCCTATAAGGATATGGTATTTTAAGGTACCATGTCATATGCTACATCCCTAACAACAATCAACCCACTTATCTTATAGTATTTGTTGCAGTCTCTATTGATCTCATTGAATGTCATCCTTATTACCATTATACCAAAGAAATTATAATAGTTTGTATGTGGACATGTACTGATTATTCTAAATGTACATGATGCATTAGGCACATTTATAGACACATAGTTATTTTCCGAGTTTCTTAGTTCTGAGAGAAGAATTGATTTTTCAGACTACAGGTTCTGTCAAGGAACTAAGCCTTGATCACTCAACACTTCAAACTTCCTGTTGCTGGGCTCTCCATTCAGTGGGTCCTAACCATATAGGGACAGGACCTGTGTTGGAAGTGGAGATTTGGTGTCACTTGTAACAGATAAGGTGCTCCTGGCTGAACATCAGAAGCAATTGTCTTTATACCTAGGCTGCAGTCTGCAAGATATGTTTGTTTTAATGTTTTTGCTTCTTTCTTTGTTTTTGTAGAAAAATAATAAAATGTTTTTATTAGATAAAGAAGCTGCTGAATCCATCTTTAGGAAGGAAAGTGGAGGTCATGAATATACACACAATATCACACAAAGCAATAAGGGAAGAAAACGCTAATCATCCTTCTTCAAACATGTGACAATACTTCCTACAAAATACTGAGAACAAGCACATGGGACAGCATCCAATAGTGTACATCTTTCTTTCTTTCTTTCTATCTACCTATCTATCTACCTATCTTTCTTTCTTTCCTTGTAAATGGCAGTTTTTCTTTTATTTCCATATATATGGAAATAAAATATATATATGGAAATAACATATATATATATATATATATATTGCTGGACGGTGGTGGTGCTTGCCTTTAATTATAGCATTAGGGAGGCAGAGGCAGGTAGACCTCTGAGTTAGAGGCCAGCCTGGTCTACAAAGTGACAGAATGGGTTTTAGAGTGAGGACAAGATTACATTCAGAAATTCTGTCTCCAAAAATCAAGAGAAAAAAAGGAAGATAGAAAGATCGTTTTCTCACATAATATATCTCTATTATGGCTCCCCCTCCTTCCTCCATACTTCTCCGCCCATCCATTTCCACCCCTGTCCTTATTCTGTCTCTCATTAGAAAACAAACATGCTTCTAAGGGATAATAATAAAGTAAGGAATAATTTGCTGCCCTGCCAGGAGCTCCTCCTCCCCAGGACCAGTAGGCTGAAGGCAGATTCACACCTCTCCTACTGCTTCTTAGATTGTGTCACCCCCCAGTCTCATCCCCAGCTCTGCAACAGGAAACTCATTGTGGTCTCCTTTTCCTATGTAATTCTATCCCTAATTGTTCACAAAGATCTTCTCCCCAAAGCCTCCTTTCTCTAACTCATCACATGATCCAAACTTCCAACACCAGCAGTCATTCATTGGGAACACACCACCTAAGCAGAACAGGAAAGCTAACTGAAAACCATCACCACTCCCTCCTTCCCTCCAAATCCAATCCCCCAGTCGCATCTCAAGCACAGCAACAGGGCATCCTTTCCCTCTGCCACATCTCCTATGGATCACACAGTCTATCCATTCCTAACCTCCTTCCTGCCACTCACTGTTTTGTCCCAGACCCAAACTCCATCAGGGACCCTGATAATAAGTGCCCTGCTCCTCACAGGGCAACAAGTAAACTGAAGACTCACTCACACATCTCCTAGTACTCCTGAGATCCAATCCCAGAGTCTTATCCCCAGCTTTGTAGCAGGAAACCTACTTAGATCTCCCTTTTCTTTTTGATCCTTACCCAACAGATCACAAATACCCTCTCCCACAACCTTCCTTCCCCCAATTCACCCAGTATCCCAGACTCTAACACCAGGAGGCATTTCCTGTGAGCAGCAGAGCAGGACAGTAAACACACAGCCATGACACTCTCTGACAAGAGATAAATAAATCCCTTAAACGAAGACAGGAAAACACAAGCAAGCAGTTGAAGGAAATGAATAAAATTGTTTAAGAACTGAAAATAAGCCGGGCAGTGGTGGCGCACGCCTTTAATCCCAGCACTTGGGAGGCAGAGGCAGGTGGATCTTTGTGAGTTCGAGGCCAGCCTGGTCTACAAAGCGAGTCCAGGACAGCCAGAGCTGTTAAACAGAGAAACCCTGTCTCGAAAAAACCAAAAAAAAAAAAAAAAAAAAAAAAAAAAGAACTGAAAATAGAAATAGCAATAAAGAAAACACAAGCTGAGAGAATTCTGGAAATGAAAAAAAAATGTAGAAACGTGAAAAGAAACTATAGAGACAAGCTTCACCAACAAACAAAAGAGATGGAAGAGGGAATCTCAGGCACTGGAGATAGGATAGAAGAAATTGATACATCGGTCAAAAAATATGCTAAACCTAAAAAATTCCTGACACAAAACAGCAAGGAAATCTGGGACACTTTGAAAAGAACAGAACTAAGAATAGTGGGAATAGAGGAAAGGGAAGAATCCCGGCCCGAAAGTCCAGAAAATATTTACAACAAAATCATACAAGAAAACGTTTCTAACATAAAGAAGGTTGTAAGGTAGCAGGGCAGGGGAGGTGGAGGAGGGGAGAGAGGAAGGTTGAAGTGTCCAGTCTGTGGGGTGGAATCAGCAGGTTGCATTTCTCTCTAATGTCCCACTGGGTACAGGGCAAGGATACAGAGAAACAGGTGAAGCGCCAAGGAGGCCAGTCTAAGTGTGGAACCTGGGGACCCACCTATTCGCTCCCAGAATGTGTGAGCAGTGGGGAAAATGGGGTCGTGCTGACTACTGCTGGGGGGAGGTCTCGGTGGCTCCCCTGTGTTTTCTTTGGGATACACTGGGTCAGAAGCCAGTGCACCAGGCTGGAGAAAGTGTGGCGGGTTCAGGAGAGTGCATAAGCAGTTGGAGAAAACTTTCTCCGATGGTGGAAGTTTTTTCAGGCAAAATCATGACAGTGCTGGGGCAGCTATACGGTGAATGGTGATTCTTTATTGCAGTTTATGTCATGTTGTTCTCAACTCTCCCGTGATCTCCTCGTCATCTCCTAAATCTCCCAAAAAATCCTCTAAACTCTGAAATAGGTGAAGACTTTTTGAACTGAGGGGAGTAGGGAGAGATTTGGGGGGGATAAATGCACTCTATTGGTTGAGATTGAGATGCTAGTAATACTATGTTTACACAGGGAAAGGTCCCAGGCCCTGGTTATGTGACTGAGCCCATCCTTGAGCTCTTGGGGATTGTTTAGATATTTGCTTCAAGGAAAGTACCCATTTGAAGGCTGTATCAATGAGCTCCTGAGGCAGGCAGAAACAGAGAGAGATTGTCCCACGCCTTCCATTCTCAGGATGGGGCACGAGAACCCAATTTTGAGATTTCCAGGGTTTTGAACGTGTGCTTATCTTAGCGGCTCTATCCCAAATCCTCTGGAGTCACGCCCAACAGAAGGTCATGCCTATAAGATACTAAATGCAGAACACCAATAGATTGGACCAGAAAAGAAAGTCCATTTGCCACATAATAATCAAAACTCTGAACATACAGAACAAAGAATGAACGTTAAAAGTCACAATGGAAAAAGATCGAGTAACGTGTAAAGGCAGATTTATTAGACTTACACCTGATTTCTCAATAGAGACTCTAAAGCCAAACGGGCCTAGATAGATGCGCTTAAGACTCTAAGAAACCACAGATGCCAGCTCTCACTACTATAATCAGCAACATTTTCAATCACCGTAGATGGAGAAAATAGGCTATTCCAGGACAAAGTCATTTTAAATATCTATCTACAAATCCATTCCTACAAAGTGCTAGAAGGAAAACTCCAAACTAAAGACGTTAACTACTAACTACGAAAGTAATGGCCGCAGAGGAGGTGGTGGACTTGCCAGACACCGGCGGAGGGCCAGGATGGCTTCCTACCTGGTGTCCTACATCTACATCACACTTAAAGAAGCTGAAGAGAAAAATGCTAAAATGTGTCCCCTGCACTTACAAGAAAGAGCCTGTTCGCATATCTAATGGAAACAGAATACGGACACTGATGTTTTCTCACAGCATTTCCAGTAAGACATCACTTGTCCTCCTTCATGGTTTTGGAGGAGGTCTTGGACTTTGGGCCCTGGATTTTGAATATCTAAACACTGATAGGCCTGTTTATGCCTTTGACCTACTAGGCTTTGGAAGAAGTGGTAGACCCCGGTTTGACGGTGATGCGGAGTTAGTAGAGAATCAGTTTGTGGAATCCATCGAGGAGTGGAGAAGTGCCCTCGGGCTGGACAAAGTGATCTTGCTTGGACACAGTCTAGGAGGACTCTTGGCTGCTGCTTATTCACTGAAGTGCCCGTGAAGGGATAGCCCACCACATTTTAGTAGAGTCATGGGGTTTTCCGGAGCGACCAGATCTTGCTGATCAAGAGAGGCCAATTCCAGTTTGATTCAGAGCCCTAGGAGCAGCACTGACTCCTTTTAACCCCTTGGCTGGCCTCAGGATTGCAGGGCCTTTTGGGGTTAAGTCTAGTGCAGCGTCTAAGGCCTGATTTCAAGCAGAAGTACTCTTCCATGTTTGATGATGACACTGACAGAGTACATCTACCACTGTAACGTGCAGACCCCAAGTGGAGAGACAGCTTTCAAAAACATGACAATTCCTTATGGGTGGGCAAAACGGCCAATGCTTCAGCAAATAGGTGACTTGCATCCTGACATTCCAGTTTCGGTGATCTTTGGCGCCCGATCCTGTATAGATGGCAACTCTGGCACCAGCATCCAGTCACTGCGACGGAAGTCATACGTGAAGACGATAGCTATCCTCGGGGCAGGGCATTATGTGTGCAGATCAGCCGGAAGAGTTCAACCAGAAAGTCAAGGAGATCTGCCGCACAGTGGACTGAGCTCCTCAAATCGTGGGGGAGCACCATACCCACAACCACAGGAAGAGGAAGAAGTACATCCCAAGAGCCAGGCGCTCCTGGAGGGGACTCTGCACAATTTTCTTATGACATCACCTCCACATTTAAGCCACTTAGTGCCTTCTAGAAGAATGGCTTTGAAATACAGAAGAGTCTCCCAATTTAATAGTGGCTTAAATAAAATGTTATTTGTCCTTATGATGTACTTAGAAATTGTAATTTTTCAGCTGAGATTTTTCTCATTTTTACCTAACTTTTCTAGTTAGGTGCTTTTCATATTGCAGTTTATATGCCAATTTAAGTAGACAACTTTTGGGTCTGTTATGTTAGATGCTGTGAAGGTGCACTTTATTTTCTTTGCACCTATTTACCATCTCCAACAAGTAATATAGTTAACCCAAGTATTTTTATGTAAAAAAAGAAATCCAGTTTAGAGTACTTTATTTTTTGAAATGGAGTTTAGGATATTTCATTTTGAAATGGATTGAAAGGTTAAGCTTTGACTTAAAAGATGGGAGTCAATCACTAGAAGTTTCCTGTTTTATGTTTTAAAATTGTGTAAAAATGCTGCAAAGCCTTGTTCTGCATTTTAAGTGTGTTCTATGGTTACATACAGCTTACAGCAGCAGCACAGTCCCTTGGAACCTTCCCTGGGTGATCTAGCATTAGGGTTCTATGAAAATATTACACACACACACACACACACACACACACACACACACACACACATTCAATAATTCAAGTACTGAGAAGCCTGAGCCCAAAGTCTATCCCTTTTCCTTCCTATGAATGCTGTCCTTTTCTAGGAATCAAGATATAGTGAATGAACAGGTCCCCTCACTTACAGGGATATGAATACTGTTGTCTTCCAGTAAACTAAGTCACACTGTGTTCTCATCAAAAAACAACTTATATGGTGCTTAAATTGGATTACATTTTACCACTAACATTTAAAATAAGATGGTGCTTTATGTATCATAGCACCAGAAATGAGCTAGAACTTCTGTTATTTTTATTGAATATTATGTTAATCTAATCATTTATATACTTGGAGTAGGATTATTTTTAAAAAATCTGTAATGTTTGAACTACTTGGCAGAAACTACCTTTGAATTTATAACTTTCTGACAGTTTTTTTAATATTCATTTATTACTTCAGGTTACATCTCCATCACAGTGTGCTCTTTCCACCCCTCCCATCCTGCCCTCTCACCCTCTACCCCTTAACACTTCCATCCCACTCCTCTAGAGTGGAGTATTCCTACATAACAGTCCCCTGCCCCAGTTCAGCAGTCATATGAGGGCCAAGAGCCTCCTCATACACTGGGGGCCTACAAGGCAGCACCACTAGGGCAAAGTGTCTCACTGATAGGAAACAAAGACTATGTTCCTGTTTCCTTTGGTGCATTGGTTGTAGTATAGTTATCCTGTAATATATGGCTAAAATGTGATTATAAGTGAATAGGTGCCATGTGCATCCTTCTGAGTCTGGGTTAGCTCACTCAGCATGAGCTTTTATAGTTCCATCCATTTGGCTGCAAATTGCATGGTTTCGTTGTTTCTGATGGCTGAGTAGTATTCGATTGTGTAGATGTACCACAGTTTTTTTAATCCATTCCTCAGGGAACAGAGATTAACAGAGGATCCACAAAGGACTAATCCCTAATGGCTGAGAGACACTTGAAGAAATGCTCAGCATCCTTAATCATCAGAGAAATGCAACTCAAAAAGACTCTGAGATTCCATCTCACACCTGTCAGAATGGTTAAGATCAAAAGCTCAAATGACAGCACATGCTTGTGAGGGTGTGGAGAAAGGGGAACCCTACTCCATTGCTGGTGGGAGTGCAGGCTTGTGCAACCACTCTGGAGGTCAGTCTGGCGATATCTTAGAAAACTTGTAAAGCTCTACCTCAAGACCCAGCCATACCACTTCTGGGTATACATCCAGATGATGCCTTACCAAATGACAAAGAACTTTCCTCATCTATGTTCATAGCAGCCTTATTTGTAATTGCTAGAAACTGGAAACAGCCAAGATGTCCCTCAACCGAGGAATGGATAAAAAAAAAAAAAAAACTGTGGTACTTCTACATAATGGAATACTACTCAGCCATCAGAAACTTTCTAACAGTTTTAAAATGAGACAAAATTTGAAGCTATGAGAAAGCTCCATGTGGCAGCTGGATGCTGAGAAAGCCCCCTGTACAGAGAACAAAAAGGATTGTTACCAACATAGTTTATCCAAGAGAAAAGCAGATTATACAAACAAACACAAAAAACAGGGGGAAATCATGACTTGATAATTTGGGCTATTACATTTTTAGTGGCTAATTAGGAAATTTTTTGAAAAATATAAAAACATATCATAGTTAGTTAACTGCCAGAAAGGTTAAATGTTGTGTTTTCAGCATTCTTACCTATAGGAGAATGTACAAACCACACTGCGGCAGGACAAGCAAGCAGCTTCCCAGTGACCCTTTTCTGACTCAAAATGAACTACATTAGTACAAGAAACCAACTCGAGACCAGAAGTGCTTGCTTTTTCCACCTTGAGAATAAAAATAACCTTTTCTTTGTAGTTACTGTTTTGGGTGGCCAAATTCAAACTTGAGCATGGTACAGAAATTGGGCAGTGGTCTTGTTTGGCACGCAACATCCTCAGTCAGTCTGTGCTAACTGAAGGAAAAGTTTTTGAACAAGAAGCAGATCCACCAAGATGTTCAGTGAAACTGGCTTTCCCACTGACTCTCTTTGCTTCCTTGGAAACATGTCACGAAGCTTCTAAACAATTAAATTTTCCTTGGTGTATGTGGCTTTGTAAAGGTTAAGACATTAGAGCTTATAATCTGAGAATTCTTGAGACTACAATGGTGATTAAATGTCTTTTCTTTTTTTAATATTTATTTATTACTTCAGGTTACATCTCCATCACAGTGTCCTCTTTCCACCCCCTCCCAGTCCTGCCCTCCCACCCTTTACCCCTTAACTCTTCCATGCTACTCCTCTGGAGTGGAGTATCCCTACATAACAGTCCCCTACCCCAGTTCAGCAGTCATATGAGGGCCAAGAGCCTCCTCATACACTGGGGGCCTACAAGGCAGCACCACTAGAGAAAAGTGTCTCATTGACAGGAGACAAAGTATATGTTCATGTTCCCTTTGGTGCATTGGTTGTAGTATAGTTAACCTGTACTATATGGCTAAAATCCAACTATAAGTGAATAGATGCCATGTGCATCCTTCTGAGTCTGGGTTAGCTCACTCAGGATGAGCTTCTCTGGTTCCATCCATTTGGCTGCAAATTGCATGATTTCATTGTTTCTGATGGCTGAGTAGTATTCCATTGTGTAGATGCACCACAGTTTTTTAATCCATTCCTCTGTTGAGGGACATCTGGGTTATTTCCAGTTTCTAGCTATTACAAATAAGGCTGCTATGAACATAGAGGAGGAAATTTCCTTGTGATTTGGTGAGGAATCATTTGGATGTATACCCAGAAGTGGTATGGCTGGGTCCCGAGGCAGGGCTATTCCAACTTTTCTAAGATATGGCCAGACTGATTTCCATAGTGGTTGCACAAGCCTGCACTCCCACCAGCAATGGAAGAGAGTTCCCCTTTCCCCACAACCTCACCAGCATGTGCTGTCATTTGAGCTTTTGATCTTAGCCATTCTGACAGGTGTGAGATGGAATCTCAGAGTCTTTTTGAGTTGCATTTCTCTGATGATTAAGGATGCTGAGCATTTCTTCAAGTGTCTCTCAGCCATTAGGGATTCTTCCTTTGTGAATTCTCTGTTTGGCTCTGTTCCCCCTTTTTTGATTGGATTATTTGGTTTCTTGGCATTTAATTTCTTGAGTTCTTCATAAATTGTGAATATTAGCCCTCTGTCAGATGTGGGGTTGGTGAAGATTTTTTCCCAATCCGTAGGTTGCTGTTTTGTTTGAATGACTGTCTTTTGCCTTACAGAAGCTTTTCGGTTTCATGAGGTCCCATTTATTGATAGTTGATTTTAGATCCTGAGCTGTTGGTGTTCTGTTCAAGGAAGTTGTCACCTGTGCCAATGAGTTCTAGGCTTTTACCCACTTTCTTTTCATTGAGTCCTTGATTTCTTGGATGTTATGGGTGAGAACTTTTTTGATTTCTCACTTTCTTTGGTTGTTGTACTGATTTCTTCCATCGAATCTTCCATGCCTGAGATCCTGTCTACCATTTATTGTATTCTATATTTGTTACTCATGTCTGTAGTTCCTGTTCTCTTCCCTTGATTCTCCACCTCCAGGATTAACTCTGATTGTGTTTTCTTTATTGCTTCTACTTCCAATTTCAAATCTTGAGCAATTTTATTTGTTTTATGTGTTTCCTGTTCCAATTTGCTTGCCTTTGTAAATCTTTCAAATCTTTTGAATCTTTCATTGCCTTTTCTCTTTCCTGTTCATGTTGGGCTGCATTGGCTTGGAGGTCTCTAATGGTAGTCTCCAATGCTTTTATTTGTAAAATTGAGGATTCTTTGTATTCTTTCAGTGTTTTCATTTATTCTTGAAAGGACTCCATCATTTTCCTAAGTATAGATTTGTCATCATTTTCATGTGTTTCCGCTGTGGTGGGTTGTTCAGCGCCTGCTGTGTTAAAGTCGCTGAATTTCATTGGAGTCATATTTCCCTGATTTTTGTCAGTTTTGTTCTTTTGCTGACCTTTAGCCATCTGGTTGCCCTAATCTGATTGTTCCTGATGTCTTCTGGACCATTTCAGTTGCACTGCTGGTCCTCTTTAGAGTGTTGTGGTGACCTTGTGAATATTGGGCACTCACGTAGCCAGGAGGTACCTCTATCTGGCAGTTGGGGCAACTCCCAAGACCCTACAGTAATCAGACCTGCAGGAGATTGTACCCGTGCAGTAAGAGCAGCCCTCTGCCTTGTCTGAGCGCAATGTTGTTCGGAGGGATTGTATATCCAGTAGAGGGACCTTTATGTCCAACACCTTTCTGAGTAGGACCAGATATGCTTGTCCCTCCCTACCGGCCACTGTGAGGCTTTTGCCCACTTCTGCTGGAGGGTCGACGCTGGCCTCTGCTCTGGGTCCCCAGCCTGTGCCCCACTCCAGTGTCCTCTGCTCTGTACCCTGGACCTCTTCCCCATGCTGCTGGTCTCTGCTTTGGACCCCGAGTCTGTGTCCCTTGCCACTGACCTCTGCTTTGGGCCCCGAGCCTGTCCACTCGCTGGGTTTTTGAGTGGCTCTTTCCCACTTCCAGGGCTCACTCCTCAGCCTCGGTTCTGCACCATGCCAGGTCAGGGGTCCCCGCCAAGCTGCTCCTTGAGGTCTGTGTTCTGAGCTCTGCCCCGCTGCCTGTGTCCAACGCTGCACTGTGCCCTGCTGCTTGGGTTTCCCGGTGTGCTGCTTCCCACTGTCTGGGTCCATGCTGCGCTGTGCCCTGCAACCTGTGTCCCGGCTGGGTTCTGCGCTGAGCTGTGTCCCCCCCCACCCCTGCATCCCCACGTGGCCCACTGTCTGGGTAGCTCTGTTTACCTGAGTGCCTGAGGGTCCCATGATGGATCCCCCACTAGTCCCTGTGTCTGCTGGGTGTGACCCTGCGGGTTCATGCTTCTCAGCTTGTTTATATTTCTGCGATGTGGCTACCCCCCCGCCCCAGCTCAAAATGTGTCCCTGACAATTGCTGCCATCTTGGATCCCTCTAAATGTCTTTTCTTATAAAAGGTCTTTGAACTATTTGATTTTTGCAAAGTTATATATAACTTTGCCTTATTTTACAGAATAAACTTGACAGTGTTAGCAAAATCAAAAAAGAGGTTAACTATATTCATGAGAACACAGAAAATAATAATCTCACACCAACAAAAGCAAAAGATGTGAAGTATACACACACATACACATTCATACACACGAACAACAACAACAAAGAGGAATCAACAATCATTGGTCACTGACATCTCTCGTTATCGATGGTCCCGGTTCCCCAGTAAAAAGATACAGACTAACAGAATGGATGCAAGCACAGGACTACTCCCTCTGCTGCTTCCAAGAAATACACCTCAACATCAAGGATAGATATTGCATCAGGGAAAAGGATTGGAAAAATATATTCTAAGCAAATGGACCTGAGAAGTGAGCAAGTTAAACCACTTTAATATCTAATAAAATATATTTCAAATCAAAACTAATCAAAAATGAGACAGTCACAATTCATATCATCAAAGGAAAAATCCACCAAGAATGGAATTTCAATTCTTAACATCTGTGCCCAAAACAAAAGGGACCAAAGGGGAAAAAGACAATTACAGTACTACTACAGCTTAAATCACATGTTGACCCTCATACACTTACATTAGGAAACTTCAATACTTTCACCAATACACAGCTCATGAGACAAAAACTAAACAGAGAAATGCTGGAGCTAATAGGCATTATAAACCAAATAAACCTAACAGATACAAACAGAACATTTCATCCATATACAAAAGAATATACCTTCTTCTCGGTACCTCATGGAACCTTCTCCAAAACTTACCACATATTCAGGCACAAAGCAAGTCTCAACAGATACAAGAAATTTGAAATACTGCTCTGCATCCTCTCAGATCACCATAGATTAAAACTAGATATCAAAAACAGAAACAACATAAAGCTTACAAACTCATGGAAACTGAACAACTCTCTACTGAATGAAAAATATGTCAAGGCAGGAATAAAGAAATAAATTAAAGACTTTGAATAATTAAAGAATGCACACCATACCCAAATGTATGTGGCACAATGAAAGCAGCGCTAAGAGGAAAACCCA
This sequence comes from Lophiomys imhausi, assembly GCA_907164525.1. Lineage (NCBI taxonomy): Eukaryota > Metazoa > Chordata > Mammalia > Rodentia > Muridae > Lophiomys > Lophiomys imhausi. Next base: position 11,225,570 of record CAJQZJ010032178.1, on the reverse strand, counting down.
TGGCACTAAGTCCTTACTTACATTCTTCAAAATGGAGATACCTTATACTAGCAACTTAACAGCATATTTGAAAGCTCTAGAATAAAAAGGAGTCATTTATCCTGAGAGGAGTAGATGGCAAGAAACAATCCAATTTCGAGTTGAAATCAATAAAATAGAAAAAAGAAAACAAATGATACAAAGAATCAATGAAAATAAAACAAAAATCTGGATCTTAGAGAAAATCAACAAGATAGACAAACCCCAATTCTAACTAACCAAAAGGCTGAGAGAAAATATTCACACGATCATAATCAGAAACAAAACGTGAGACATAAGAACAGATGCCAAAGAAATCCAGAGAATCATCAGAACATACTTTAAAAACCTGACCTCCACAAAATTGGAAAATCTAAAAGAATTGGATAATTTTCTCAATAGTAATACTTTCCAAAGTTAAATCAAGATCAGATAAACATTTAAACAGACCTATAAATAATCTCCTAACAAAGCTCTTAGCCCTCATATGACTGCCAAACTGGGGCAGGGGAATGATATGTAGGGACACTCCACTCCCAAGGAGTAGGATAGATGGGAGAGAGAGAAGAGGATAGAAGGATGGGACAGGGAGGGGTGGAAAGAGGGCAATATGATGGAGATGTAACTTGAACTAATAAATAAACATTAAAATATAATAATAATCTCCTAACCAATAAAAGCCTAGGGCCAGATAGTTTTAGTGCAGATTTCTACCATAATTTCAAAGAGTTTAGGCCAATACTCCTCGAGTTATTCCACATGAGGCTACACTCACCCTGATTACACAAACCACATAAAGATTCAACAAAGAAAAATAATTATGGACGAATTTCTCTCATGAACATAGATGCAAAAAATACAAAATAAAATCATTGCAAACCAAATTCAAGAACACATCAAATACATCATCAACCACAATCAAGTAGGCTTCATCCTAGAGATGCAGGGATGATTCAACAAACCTAAGTTGATAAATATAATATGTCATATAAACAAATTGGAAAAAAAACAAATGATCACCTCATAAGATGCTGAAAAAGTCTTTGACAAAATCTAACACCCCTTCATGAAAAAAGTTATGGACAGATTAGGGGTACAAGGAGCATACCTAAATAAAACAAATTCTATTTACAGGAAGCCTGTGGCAAACATCAAATTAAATTAAAAGAAACTCAAAGCAATTCCACTGAAATAAGGAACACGATAAGGTTATCTACTCCATTTCTATTCAATAATACTTGAAGTCTTAGAGCAATCAAAGGGATACAAATTAGAAAGGAATAAGTCTAAATATTGTTGTTCACAGATAATATAATGTACATAAGTTACCCTAAAAATTCTACTGGGGATCCCTTACAGCTAACAAATACTTTCAGCAAAGTAGTTGATATGAAATTAAATACAAAAAAAATTAGTAGCTCTCCTATATACAAATGACAAATGGACTGAGAAGAAAAAATCAGGGAAACAACACCTTTCACAATAGCCACAAATAATATAAAATACCTTGGGATAAACTGTAGACAGAATGCTGTCCAAAAAGGACAAACCCTGGAAGCAGGTAAGTCGACAGCCTAGCTCTGCCAAGACAGGGTAGGCAAGTCTTTCATAACCCCTGCTCTACAATCAATGTCTGTCAGAGAAATGGGGCCAAACGACTGAAGATTGATGCTGTAATGTATGGAGAGAAAGTGGGAACTGTCCAGGCAGCCACTGGTATGTCATTTCTTAGTTTTGGAAGCTGCAGGCCCTGTACTTCCTATAAAAACAGATTTATTTATCCCTCTCAGGTCTCTGAGGTGGCTGAAGAACAGATAGCTAGAGTCTCATAATTAAATTTTGAGTTGTTTAGGAGTTAAGAGAGTGTTATAGATCTAAGAAGATACTTTTAAAATTGTGTTGCAAGTTAGTATGAATGCTGAGTTATATATAAAACTTTAAACTCATGGAGATGTTTAGATAGTAGAATGTTAAAGTCAGGTACCAAATACATATGGACTGGACATTGGGAATGTACGCTAAGCCATATAACCCTCATAACTGTGGCCTAATTACCTCTGTTGTTTTTATTATTATAAGAGAAAGAGCCATTTGTTGGACTGAAAGGGGAAACTGTAGGGGGAAATAAGATATACCTTAAACTTAATAAAAAAGGGAAGAGTATGGGGGGTTGAGGGTGGGAGGGTGGGACTGGAGGGGGGAATAGGGAGGGGACTGCGATTGAGATATAACTTGAAGAAATAAAAAAATAAAGAAAAAAATTACCCTGGGATAAATCTAACCAAACAAGTGAAAAACATGTCTGATAAAACCTTCAATTTGTTGAAGAAATAAATTGAAAAAGATATCATCAGAATATGGAAAGATCTCCCATGTTCATGGATCAGTAGAATTAACATAGTAAAAATGGTGATCCTACCAAAAGCAATCTACAGATTCAATGCAATCCCCATCAAAATTCCTATGCAGTTCTTTACAGACCTTGACAGTACAATTCTCAACTTCATAAAAAAAAAGAAAGAAAGAAAGAAAAAGAAAACTGCAGGATAGCTAAATCAATCCTATATAATTTTCAAACATTTTAAAAATTGCTGGAGGTCTCACTATTCTCTATTTCAAGTTGTACTATAGAGTAATAATGACTTTTAAAACTACATGGTATTGGCATAAAATCTGAAATGTTGATGAATGAAATCAAACTAAAGAGCTAGGCATAAATCTATACACATATGTACACCTGATTTTAAAAAATCAGAAATGCACAGTGGAAAAAATACAACATCTAACAAATGGTGCTGGTCAAACTTGATGTCTACATGTAAAAGAATGCAAGTAGATCAATATTTATCTCCCTCCACAAAATTCAAGTTCAAGTAGATCAAAGACCACAATATAAAACTGGATACATTGAACCTGATAGAAGAGAAAGTGGAGAATATACTTGAATTCATTGGCACAGAAGATGACTTTATGAACAGGATACCAGTAGCTCAGGCACTAAGATAATTAATAAATGGGACCTCATGAAACTGAAAAGCTTCTTTAAAGCAAAAGACACCACCAATTGGACAATATGGCAGCCTACAGAATAGGAAAATATTTTTACTAACCTGATAGAAGTCTAATCTTGAAAATACATAAATAACTCAAGAAACTAGATATGAAAGACCAAATAATCAAATAAAAAATTTATGTACTGATCTAAGTGGAGAATTCTCAACAGAGAAATCTCATATGGCTGAGAAACACTTATAGAAATTGTCAGCATCCTTAGCCATCAGGGAAATGCAGACAAATCAAAACTACTTTGAGATTTCATCTTGTATAAGTAATTAATTAAATTATGCACCTTTATTTAAATTATATTTAATTGGTCATCAATGTTAATCTTTAACCCACCATTATAAATGAGCACACAGAGACACCTGATGGATTTTATCAAGCCTAGCCTGGATTGTGCAATCTTTGCCCATCTAAGCTAGCTTATTCTATTCCCCAAATATGAGCCCATATAACATACGTTTATCCCCTGGGCTATTTTTCTCCATGCTAAGCCAATATTCAAGGCCAAGTGGAATGAGGTTCTTTACTCAAACCCATGGTATGTGTCCTCCTTCCTGTTACTCTGGCCTCTTTTCTTCTCTCTGAAGGCTTCTCCTGCCCATGAAACTCTCTGCTTCAGAAGCCCAAGCACCTTAGTCCCGCCTATCTCTGTCTTTGTCCAATCTCAGGCCTCAGCATTTATTCAACCAATCAGAGACAATGGTTAGCAAGCAAGGTAACACAGCATTACTTGTTGTACAGCAAGCAGGCTTCTGAGAGCAGGTAAATTAATATTTAGAATGCATAACATCACCCTACCACCATCTTCTAACTAGCAAAATATCTAAGACAAAAAACTCAAATAACAGCTCATGGTGGTAAAGATGTAAAGCTAAGGAAACACTTCTCTATTGCTGGTGGAAGTACAAACTTGTACAGTAACTATAGAAATCAATATGGCAGCTCCTCCAAAAATTGCAAATCAATCTACCCCAAGATCCAGCTATACCACGCTAGAGCATATACCCAAAAGATACTATTTATTGGTCACCAAAGCAGTGTTGAGTATGAATGTCATCTCACTGAGTGGTCCTTAAATCAAATCATATATTTGTTGGTCACTCCCACAAGCTTTGTGATACCATTATCCTAGTTTATCTTACCTATTGCAGGGCACTATGGTAGATCAAAACATTTGTGGCTGGGTTGGTGTTAAGTTTTTTCTTTTAGTAGCATACAGAGTACCTTCCTGGATCAAAGATACTATTTCATAGGAGTGAAAGTTTCATGTAGGCACTAACTAGTCTTCTCCTTATTCAATGGGTTGTGAAGATGTTGTCTTCAGCAGTGGGGCATTGCCATCAGGTCATGGAGAGCAATCTATAGTCTGGGAAAGAACATAGATTGTTTGGGGGTTCCCATTGGACACCTTTGGCCAACAACTCAATTAGATATAACCCAACCCACTTCTAGAAGCTTTATTTGTTGACAAGAGATTGGGGCTCTGTTCCAACCCCACACCATCCCTCCACATTTGGTGATTTCATTTGGATCATCTTTACATTTGTATAAGTTTTAGGAAGCTTCTATTGCATTGTTTACACATACCCCTTAAAGGACCCTTAATTTTAATTGTCCTTCCCCCTCTCTCTTGATCTTCCCATTCAATCCTACCCTGTCCCCAGTTCATCCATAACTATCTATTGTATTTCTCCTTCCAAGGAAAATCTATCTGTCCACACTAGACCCTTACTCCAAAACCCAACTTATATGGTTCTACAAATTGTGGCTTGTTTATCATTATTAACTTAACACTTAATATCCACATATAAGCAAATACATAGAGTATTTGTGGTACCTCATTCTGGATTTTTTTTCCAGTTCCAGCTATTTAACTATGAGTTTCACGATTGTATTTTTTTTAAAGCTGAATAAAATTCTATTCTATAAATGTACTACATTTTTTAATTCTTCATCTGTTGGAGGACATTTAGGTTGTTTTCATTTTCTAAATATTATGAATAGAGCAGCAATGAAAATGGTTGAACAAATGTCCTACTTATAGGATGATGTATCCTTTAGGTATATGCCCAGAAGTGGATAGCTGAGTCTTGAGGTAGATCAATTCCCATCTTCCTGAGGAAACACCACACTGATTTACAAAGTGGCTGTACTAGTTTGCACACCCACCAGGAATGTATAAGTGATGTCCTTACTCACTCCAAATTCTCATCAGCACAAGCTGTTATTTGTTTTCTTGACTTTACCCATTCTAATGGATGTAAGATGAGGTCTCAGTGTGGTTTTGATTTGTATTTCCCTGATGGCTAAAAATGTTGGACATTTCCTTAAGTGATGCTCAGTTAATTTAATTTCCTATTTTGAGAATTCTGTTTAGAACTACCTCATTTTTAACTAGAGTTGCTTTTTTTAACTTTTTATTGATTCTTTATGAATTTCACATTATGCACCCAATCCTACTCATCTGCCATCCCTTTGTATCTACCCTCTGCCCTTGAAAACTCCCATTAAAAAATTAAAACAAATCAAACAACAACAACAAAAATATAACATGTCATTGTGGAAATTGCAAATGTTCATTGCAATGAGTCATTGGTCTGGTTCAAGGCCTCTGGCTTCTGCTATACCATCAATCCTGGAACCTCAACAGGACTCTTTTTGGATATGCTGTTGTTACCCTGTACCATGAAGATCCTATAGTTTTGGGTCTGCAGGACCAGCTCCTTTATTGACTCCAGCAGTTCATAGACACAGGAGATGTTTGGGTAGGCCAACTCAAAGCCCTGCATCTGGCCTAGGTGGGAGCTGAGCTCACCTTCCTGCCAACTCTTCCACACTCACACCACCAGGTGAGCTCTCCAGCACTGACCTGGCCACCTCACCCAATGCCACAGCAGGAGAGGGGATGGGCCACCTTTCCTGCTCTCACACCCCTGAGTCCAACTCACCTGTATCCATACCATCAGCGTCAGCTCTTCTGTACTTGCCACGTGAGGTGCAGGGCCAGCTCTCCTGCCCGCCACAGGCAATGAGGGGCTAAGGGTAAGGAGGACATCTCTCCCTCACCCACACCACCACAAGGTAGACAAGAGATGGAGCTAGCCCTCACCCTCACGTATTCACACCTTTAGGCTGGCTCACGCATGCTCCTGCCCCCAGGGACAGCTGTCCTGTGTTACCCAGGCAAGGTTTAGGGCCAGCTCACGTAGGTGCTGCAACTGGCAAGAGGTGGGGCCTGCTATCCAGAGTGCTGCAGCCAGTGAGGGACAGGACCAGATCTACACAACCCAAAATCATCAACATGATACCAACAGCCCAAATCAGGGACATTTACATGGCCTTTAGTGGTAATATGAGCCACGGACATCAAAACAGAACCCTGATACTGCATGGTCATGGATCCAAACATGGCCCTCAGTGGCAGCATGATCTTGGAATCCACCATGACGTCAGGTAGCAAGGCAGGCTACTCACATCAAGCTATTCCTCCCTACTCTCATATCTCCAGTTCTACCTCTCTTCATAGTACTCAAACCATTCTGCTTCTCTTTCTCTCCCATCTCTCCACCACATACTTGCACATTGTAGTAGCTCCCACTGCATGTTGGCCGAGTGGTGGTGAACTTTGGGGTGTCTTCCATCCTCCTGCACCATGTGGCAGCAGGTGGATCTCTGCATGTTGTTTTCTTGATGACCAGATTTTTTAGTTTGTTATATATTATGGATATTAGTATCTCTATCAGATGTGTAATTTGGTTTAAAAAAGTCTTTTCCTATTCTGTAGGCTGCCTCTTTGATCTGATAGTGTTAGTACGGTACAGAAGGTTTTCAGTTTCATGAAGTCCCGTTTATTAATTGTTGATCTTAGTGACTGTGTTTACTCACTTTGAGTGTGATTTCTTCTTTTTGTTCTAGAGCTTTTAGATGTGTGGTTAATTTAACAGTATGTTATCTCTCCAATATTTTTATATATTTTCTTAGTACTGTCAGTCACCTCTTAGAACAGTCTTCATTGTGTCCTATTGATTTGTGTATGTTTATTTTCATTTTTGTTCATGCTAGAAAATCTTTATATCATTCAGTAGAGAGTTGTTCAATTTCCATGAGTTTTTAAGCTTCCTGTTGTTTCTGTTGTTGTTGATATCCAGCTTTAATCTGTGGTGGTCACATAGAACACAGGGTGTTATTTCAATTTTCTTGTATCTGTTGAGACTTGCTTTGTTTCCAAGTATGTGATCAATTTTGGATAAAGTTCCATGAGGTGTTGAGAAGCAAGTACATCCTTTTGTGAATTCTTTTGGGTAAAATATTCATAAATATCGGTTTGGTTTAGAACATCCATTTGCTCTTACATTTCTTTGTTTAGTTTTTATCTGAATGATCTGACTATTGGTGAGAGTGGAGAATTCAAGTCTCCCACTGCCAGTATGTAAGGGTCAGTATGTGATTAAACTGTACTAGTGCTTCTTTTTAAAAAGTGGGGGTCCTTGTGTTTGTTGCATAGATATTAAGAATTGCAATATCCGATTAGTAGATCTTTCCTTTGATGAGTATGTAGAATCCTTCCCTATCTCTTGTGATTAGTTTTGGTTTGAAGTCAAATCAAAACTAATACATAGTAAGTCCAGTATTAAAATGGCTACACCATTTTGCTTCTTAGCTTCACTTCCTTGGAATATGTTTTTACATACTTTGATGCTCAGGTAATATCTATCCTTGATGTTATTTTCTGCTTCTTTGATGAAGCAGAACGATGTCTGTTTTGGCATCCATTCTGTTTTAATTGAGGAATTGAAACCATTGATACTGAGAGGGGTGTGTGTGTGTGTGTGTGTGTGTGTGTGTGTGTGTGTGTTTCTCCTTTTTTATTTGTTTGTGTGGGATTATGTATTTCTTGTGTTTTCTTGGGAGTGATCAAGCTCTTTGGATTAGAGTTTCCTTTCTAGCACCTTTTGTAGGGCTGAATTTGTAAATGGACATTGCATATGGTTTTATCATGAAATGTCTTATATTCTCCATCTATTGTAATTGTACATTTTTCTGGGTATAGTAGTCTAGGTTAATATCTGTACTGTCTTAGAGTCTGCAGTCCATCCTTCCATGACCTTCTTGTTTTTAGACTCTTCATTAAGAAGTCAGAGGTTTCATGATGTCCCATTTATTAATTTATAGTGCCTGAGCTGTTGGTGTTCTGTTCAGGAAGCTATCTCCTGTACTAATGTGTTTTCCCATTTTCTCTTCTATTAGATATAGTGTATCCAGTTGTATGTTGAGGTCTTTGATCCACTTGTACTTGAATTTTGTGCAGGGTGGTGAATATGAATCTATTTGCATTCTTCTACATGAAGATATCAAATTAAACCAGCACCATTTTTTGAAGATGTTTTCTTTTTTCCATGGTATGATTTTGGTTTCTTTGTCAAAATTCAAATGTTCATAGGTGTGTGGATTTATTTCTGGCTCTTTGATTCAATTCCATTGATCATCCTGTCTGTTTTTTGCCAATACCATGCAGTTTTTATTAGTATTGCTTTGCACTACAACTTGAAATCAGGGGTGGTGATATCTCCAGAAGCTTTTTTATTGTACAGAATTGTTGCTATCCTGGGTTTTTTGTTATTCTATGTGAAGTTGAAAGTTAGTCTTTCGAGGTCTGTAAAGAATTGTGTTGGAATTTTGATGGGAATTGCATTGAATATGTAGATTTCTTTTGGTAAGATGGCCATTTTTACTGTTAATCCTACAGATTCATGAACATGAGAGATCTTTCCATCTTCTGATATCTTCTTCAGTTTCTTCAAAGACTTGAAATTTTTGTCATACAGGTGTTTCACTTGCTTGGTTAGAGTTACATAATGATATTTTATATTATTTGATCAAGACCTAGCTATACCACTCTTGGGCATATAACCAAAAGATACTTGACCATACCACAAGGACATTTGTTCAACTAAGTTCATAGCAGCTTTATTTGTAATAGCCAGAATCTGGAAACAATCTAGATGTTCCTCAACAGAAAAATAGATTTTTAAAAATTGTGGTATTTTTACACAATGCAACTCAGCTATAAAAAACAAGGAATCCTTTTTGGACAGCAGTCTGTCTGCAGTTGGTGCAAGGGGTTTTTTCATGCCAAGAGAAAGACTTGCCACTAATTCAACCATCTTACAGTGGAGGTTCTTCGATGCTTATCTTCTACTTGGAGTAGAATAGGGGTTGCTGTCAGGCGCTGATATGTCTCGATATCAAAAAAAATCTTGATTTAAGATAACATCTTTGAATGCCATATTCTGCAGATCTCTTGGGGTTTTTGAAGATGCCCTATCCATCTCTTGTATTTAGATAAGCAAATGTTGCTTGTCTCTTAGCAACTTGATTACTGGGTAGTTTAGAGAATATCTGTGATAGACTGTCATAGTGCCAACAAAGTGACATATTTGCATGACTAGGAGTTTGTTTTAACTAACCTAGACCGTTTTAGACGGTTGGTATCAAGAGGTCAGAGCTTCACATTTTATTTTTAAGTATCTCTAGGTATGATACCATTAGGAAGCATTACCTTTACATTTGTATCAATATACAAAGATCTATTCAATTGTGGTTAAATATACTCTTAATTATGTATCAATATACCAAGATCAATGCCTATGTAGCCCAATATAATCTTAGTATTACGTCCATATGCAAGGGTCAATACCATTGTGGCCAACTATAATCTTAATTTTGTGTCAATATACAAAGATCAATACCGATGTAATCCAATACAAAACTTGGTAGCAGGGAAGTCGACAGCCCAACTCTGCCAAGACAGGGTAGGTAAGTCCTTCATAATCCCTGCTCTACAACAAATGTCTGTCAGAGAAACAGGACCAAAAGGCTGAAGACTGATGCTGGAATGTATGGAGAGAAAATGGGAACTGTCCAGGCAGTCATTGGTATGTTCTTTCTTAGTTTTGGAAGCTGCAGGCCCTGCACTTCCTATATAAGCAAATATATTTATCCCTCTCAGGTCTCTGAGGTGGTTGAAGAATAGACAGCTAGAGTCTCATAGTTAAATTTTGAATAGTTTAGGAATCAAGAGGGTGTTATAGATCTAAGAAGATACTCTTAAAAATGTGTTGCAAGATAGTATGAATGTTGAGTCACATATAGACCTTTAAACTCATGGAGTTGGTTAGATAGTAGAATGTTAAAGTCAGGGGCCAAATATGTATAAACTGGACATTGGGAAGGTATACTGGGCCATTTAACTCTCATAAATGTGGCATATTTATATCTATTGTTTTGTATAATACTTACTGTTATAAGAGAAGGAACCATCTGTTGGACTGAAAGGGGAAACTTTTGGGGGGAAGAGGGTGGAAGGGCGGGATAGGAAGGAGGAATAGGGAGGGGTTTGTTACTGAGATGTAACTTGAAGAAAAAAAAATAAAGTATTTAAAAAAAAAAACAAGGAATCATGAAATTTTCAGGCAAATGGATTGAACTGGAAAAGATCATCCAGAATGAGGTAACTCAGACTCAGAAAGACACACATGGTATATATTCACTTATAATTGAATTAGTCATATAGTTCAGGATAGCCATACTACAATCCACAGATCTAAATAAGCTAAGTAAAAAGGAGGGCCCAAGGGAGGATGCTTGAATGTCACCCAGAAGGGGAAATAAAATAGACAGTATAAGTAGATAAAGAGAGGGAACTGTGTAGAAAAAAGAAGGTGGGGATCAGATGTGAGGAGAGTGGAGGTGGGAGGTGAGGAGACTGGGAGAGAGAAGGAAAACTGATGTGGGGGAGCATCTCTGGGACATGCAGATGAGCCAGCCCTGAGGATGTGAGCCTGGGAGAACTGGCCCTGAGACTTATCTGCCATGAAGCAGATGCACTCCCCCACCCTCACCCCTGCCCCTCACCTGCTGCAGCACTGGGAGAGATGGTTTTGCACCTTGCTTGGGCAACACAGTGAAGCTGGCACTGGACGTGGTGGTTGCAGCTGAGCCGGCCCCGAGGTGTGAGTGCAGAAGAGTTGACCCTGCCAGACAGTGAGTCCTGCACCTTGCCCTGGTTGCTAGTGAACTGGTGAACCACTGAACCTTCCTGAGGGCATGAGAGCCCAGAGAGCTGACCAGCTCAGTTATCACCCAGGGCCAGACCAGGGCTTTGAACTGGTCCACCACCAACGTCTACCCCATCTATAAACTGCTGGAATACATGAAGAGGCACTTCCTACAAATCCAAACCTACAGGATCTCCATGATACAGGGCAAAAACAAGACATCTGTGCAAAGTCCCAGTGAGGTTCCAGTATTGACAGAGTAGCAGAAGCCAGAGGCCTCATACCAGACCAGCAAGTCATTGCAATGAACACTTGCAAACAAAATAGTACGGACGAAAGTGTGTACTGTGGGACACACTGACACATTACAGATTCCATGAAGAGATGTTTTTTTCTCTGTTGCTGGGGGAGTTACAAAGGTGGAGGATGGATACAAGGAGAGGGGGAGATGAGTGGGATTGGGGTACATGATGTGAAATTCACAAAGAATGAATAAAAAAAATTGTTAAATGAGCCAAAGTTCTACAACGGCAACTGAAATTCAACATTCTCTTAACCTAATGTTTGTGCTGGAGAGATGGCTCAGTAGTTAAGAACACTGGCTGTTCTTCCAAAGGACCTGGGTTCAAATCTCAGCACCCACATGGCAGTTTACAGCTCTCTGCAATTGCCGGGCATGGTGGCATAAACAACCTGATGTTTGCTCTTTCTGCATTTCTTTTTTGTTCTTCCAGAAAAGGATACCTTGCACTTACTGGAATCCTGATTCTCCAAGGTGTTCTCTTTCCACTGCCATGAATGACTTCCATCAGTAATGATCCTGAATCTAAAGGAGATAACTAGGTGTTCTCTAGGGCTTGCAGCAGAGCGGCCTCTGGCACTACTGAATTCCCCTCTATTATAAAGTGTCATTCCTGGGTGGTGACAGTGATAAGAAACAATTCTAAGAAAATGCAATCTGGGCACTTAAATTTTGAGTGACTAATTTGCTTACCTCTATTTGCAGGGTTTGACCGGCCACTGCAGGTGAAGGGATTTGATTGAACATAGATCACCAATCTCCCCAGAGCCAGGTGACCTTGTTAAGCAACTTTGCTACATCTTTTATGCTCAGAGAAGCACGGATATTTTCTATTAACCTCTGAGGCAACAACAGATTTATCCATTGCTTTTCCCTGCCTATTGCCCTCCTTCAGATCCTTCAACAAAATGACCCTCACTTCTCCCATTTGCCACCTTGTCATGGGTGCTGTGTGAATAAAGTTCTCATGTAAGACTGCTGTCTACACTACCCTACTTCTCTAGCTTGATTCTTGGAAATCTTTATGTAAGAATACAAATACAATTCTAAAGTACCTAAGTAACAGACAGAGACTTGTTGCCCTCTGTCTCTTATAAAAAGGCTAACTAAGTAGCTTTGTCAAACTGAATCAAATCAGTCCAAATGTATTTATTACAAGACAAAAAAATTATAACATCAAGCTCTGTTGGTGCTGGGTATACGACAAGATTCAATGCCTCCAAAAATAGAAAATACAGCTTATAGAGGAGGCTTTGGTGTCAGACTGGGGCTCACAAGACCCCTTGACCTTGCCCTGACCCTCAGTTTTTACATGTACAACACGGGGATGGTGGAGTCGTGGCCATGGAGTCAGGGCACAATAAACGCTATCAGTAAAATTGAATTAGTTACTTTTCTCTTCACCCTGACAGAAACAACTTGAGGGGGAAAGTATTTATTTTGGTTTATAATTCACAGGGAGCAGCCCATCCTGTCAGGGAAGGCAAGAGGGCCAGATAGATCAGGTTGGCAGGTGATGGCAGCAAGTGGAGAAACCTCAGCTGGAACCCAAGCCAGGCTATAACCTTCCAGGCCCACCACCCCCAAGTGTCACAAACTCTCCAAACAGCGCCACCACTTAGAGACCATAGCAGAAATGTTTCTGAGTCTGTGCAAATGGTGATGATACCCAGATATTAACTTCTTATTGTTTTTTTTGTTGCAAGGGTCAATTCTGTTTTTATTTCAAAACAAAATCTCTGGGGAAAGAAGCAAATTAAAGCAATACCTACAGGATGACACCCAGAGGATGAAGACCTGGACAGCTCTCCTTTAACGGTATGTATTTCATCATTCCAGAGACTCTCTCCTTAAAGTACACTCCACTCCAATGTGATACAAGAAGCAAGATCTTCAGAGTCTTTCACCACCTCTGGCTTGCACAGTCTCCCTGCTTCCTCTTCCCCATAGATCCCTGATCTTTGAGTGGAGGGGCTTGATGAAAACATCTCAGTTAGGACTGAGTGCCCCCAAAGTCTCTCATTCTCTGACACCATCCAGTTGTGGGTTTCTGTGTTAGTTCCTATCTATTGCAAGAAGCTTCTGTGATGACAGTTGAGCAAGGCCCTGATCTACGGGTATAACATCATGTCATTAGGAGTCATTTTGTTAGTATGTCACTTTACCAAAATAAGGACACAGCACCTTCCAGACACAGCAGGACTGATGCACTTACAAATTCATCGTGATTATTCCAGCACACACGAGACCTGCACAAGTTCCAAATGGACAAAAATCCCATCACCGAGAAGGGGAAGCAGACATAAAGTCCCACTCCTAACCAAGAAGCTGTTTGCAATTGATACCTGCTGGCAAGGGGAAAACCAATGTTATCTAATGGACCATCACTGGATATATCAACCACACCTCAAGGCAGGACACATGACCAGGAGGAATTTGGCCATCAGAACAGGCTCCAAATATTTCTTTGTGGGGGCTTTTGTTCCTTTTTTTGTTCCATTTGGGTATTTTTTACCTTATTGGTTTTTTTTTTTCTTAGTTTATGTGTTTTGATTTTCACTTCCTCATTTTTTTCTTTTTTCTTTTTGTTTTGGGCTTTTTGAAGAAAGAGAGAGAGAGAGAGAACACGAAGTTGGATAAGTTGGATGGCTCGGGAGGTAGGGAGAATCTAGAAAGAGTTGGAAGAGGGGGAAAATATGATCAAAATATAGTGTTTGAAAAAAATTAAAAAGAAAAAATAAGTAAAAATGTAAAAGGCAATATCTTACTAACCTCAAAGTCATATCTATGTGTGTGGATATAAATCACTGCAATCCTTAAGCACACTTTCACTTGCAGGGCAGCAAAGTGAAGAGAATGCTTTAGAGTACTGCTGGTTTGCCTGCCTCCTGTGTTATTAGCATCTCCTCCAGCATAATTGGTCAAGGCCAGCCCTGGTCAGACTCGGTCTCGGCCAGTTGTGCTTATGAGTACAGTGGTAAACATGTTGTTCTGCTGAGCCTGCTGGGAGACACTCCAGCCTGGCATCGTTGCTATGCTACTGAGAGAACAGAAAGCTTGTGATATTCCTGCAGCCACCAAACAACAATCGTACAGAACTCTGTTGGGATTTCTATCAGAACTCCTAAAAGGTACAAGACTACTCGGAAAATGTCTCATTCTCCTTGTAGCTTAGGGCAAGCACAAACTCGATTAGCAAATGATGGTCATAATTCCTGATGGCAGACAATTCTTTTAAATGTCCGTGATCTTGCTAGATTCAATTGTGTTAGTCATTCTCATTGGCTTTGGCCTACCATGTTATATTCCAACATTAAAAGCCTAAATCTATAGATAGATAACAGAATATTAATATCAGTTGCCAATTACATATGGACTGGACATTGGGAAAGTAGGTTATACCTTATAATGTTCATAATTGTGGCCTAATTGTTCTTATTGTTTTGAATTGTATTTATTGTTATAAGAAAAAGAGCCTTTTATTGCACTAAAAGGGGGAGCTGTTGTGGGGAAAAAAGATATACCTTAAATTTTAAAAAAGCAGATAGGAGGGTGAGGGGGAAGAGGGTAGGAGGGTTGGACTGGAAGGTAAAGGAGGGAGGGAAGTATGATTGAGATGTAACTTGAAGAAATAAATAAATGGTTTTTTTTAGAAATGCTAAATCTAATGGAGGATGAGCTAATAATAAACTGGACAAAGATCATAAGGAAGAAATGGAGCCCCATGGGACCTGTAACTGCTGTAGATACCAAAGACAGGCTGAGTTCTTAGTAATTCTCCTGGCTTTCCTCATGGCAGTATTTATGAATTCATGGTGACAACTATGCAGGTGATTAGACTCAAAGCCTCCCTACCACCCTGTATTAGCTTCTTTTCTATAGCTGTGATGATGACCAAGGCAACTCACAGGCAAGCAGTGGTTCTCATCTGTGGGTTGTGACTCCCCCCCCAACACACACACACACACAAAAAAAAAAAAGTCAGAAAACACAGGTCTTTACATTGTCCAAACATGGTGGAAAGAATGACATATGGTAAAGAGTGCTTTGGGGAACCGTAAGAGAGGCTCCCGGTAAAAGGCAGAGAGCCTTTTACCTCAGGTACAGTCTTCTCCCCTGGATTGTTCTTGGACATGATTTTGTGCCTCCTGTGCCAAACATTTGTATTCAATTTATAAGACACATTCCTCTTGTTGGATGTCAGATCACAGTTATAGAACTCAATGTGGTCAGTGTACTCTGATTCCGGATATGGCCTTCTGCCTTACTACTTTCATACTTTCCCAGATATAATAGAAAGAAGGTGCCAGGCAGTTGTGTTTAAATCGGTCTGTCCTAAGGAAGTGCTCAGAAAGGGCTGCTCTGTTAATATTTAGTATGAGCTTACTGATGTTTATTTACAATTTTCTTTTTTTTAATGTCAATATATATTTTTTTCTTTATTTTTTATTTCTTCAAGTTACATCTCAATCGCAGTCCCCTCCCTATTCCCCCTCCAGTCCCACCCACCCACCCTCAACCCCCCATCTTTTTCCCTTTTTTTTTTCTTTTAAGTTTAAGGTTTATCTTATTTCCCCCTACAGTTTCCCCTTTCAGTCCAACAAATGGCTCTTTCTCTTATAATAACAAATACAATACAGTACAACAGAGGTAATTAGGCCACAGTTATGAGGGTTATATGGCTTAACGTACATTCCCAACGACCAGTCCATATATATTTGGTACCTGACTTTAACATTCTACTATCTAACCATCTCCATGAGTTTAAAGTTCTATATCTGCCAAGAGATAGGCTTGCCACTAATTCAACCATCTCACACTGGAGATTCTTCAATGCTTATCTTCTACTTGGAGTAGAATAGGGGGTGCTGTCAGGAGCTGATATGTCTCGATATCAAAAAAAAAGAAAATCTTAATTTAAGATAACATCTTTGAATGCCATATTCTGCAGATCTCTTGGGGTTTTTGAAGATGCCCTATCCATCTCTTGTATTTAGATAAGCAAATGTTGCTTGTCTCTTAACAACTTGATTACTGAGTAGTTTAGAGAATATCTGTGATAGACTGTCATAGTAGCTTTGCTCCAACTGCAGACAGACTGCTGTCCAAAAAGGACAAAACTTGGTAGCAGGGAAGTTGACAGCCTAGCTCTGCCAAGACAGGGTAGGTAAGTCCTTCATAATCCTTGCTCTACAACAAATGTCTGTCAGAGAAACAGGACCCAAAGGCTGAAGACTGATGCAGGAATGTATGGAGAGAAAATGGGAACTGTCCAGGCAGTCACTGGTATGTCATTTCTTAGTTTTGGAAGCTGCAGGCCCTGCACTTCCTATATAAGCAGATATATTTATCCCTCTCAGGTCTCTGAAGTGTTGAAGAATAGACAGCTAGAGTCACATAGTTAAATTTTGAGTTGTTTAGGAATCAAGAGGGTGTTATATATCTAAGAAGATACTCTTAAAAATGTGTTGCAAGTTAGTATGAATGTTGAGTCACATATAGACCTTTAAACTCATGGAGATGGTTAGATAGTAGAATGTTAAAGTCAGGGGCCAAATATGTATAAACTGGACATTGGGAATGTATACTGGGCCATTTAACTCTCATAAATGTGGCATATTTATATCTGTTGTTTTGTATAGTATTTACTGTTATAAGAGAAGGAACCATCTGTTGGACTGAAAGGGGAAGCTGCTGGGGGGAAGAGGGTGGAATAGGAAGGGGGAATAGGGAAGGGTTTGTGACTGAGATGTAACTTGAAGAAAAAAAATAAAGTATTTAAAAAAAATAAGCATGTGCAGATAAAAAAAGAAAATAAATAAATGAAATATAAAAAAATAAATAAAGTTCTATATCTGACTCAACATTCATACTAATTGCAACACAATTTTAAAAGTATCTTCTTAGATGTATAATACTCTCTTGACTCCTAAACAACTTAAAATTTAATTATGAGACTCTATCTATCTGTTCTTCAATCACCTCAGAGACCTGAGAGGGATAAATATATCTGATTTTATAGGAAGTACAGGGTCTGCAGCTTCCCAAACTAAGAAATGACATACCAGTGGCTGCCTGGACAGTTCCCATTTTCTCTCCATACATTACAGCATTGCTCTTCAGTCATTTGGCCCTGCTTCTCTGACAGACATTGATTGTAGAGCAGGGGTTATGAAGGACTTACCTACCCTGTCTTGGCAGAGCTAGGCTGTCAACTTACCTGCTTCCAGGTTTTGTCCTTTTTGGACAGCATTCTGTCTACAGTTGGAGCAAGGGGCTTTTCCTACCAAGAGATAGGCTTGCAACTAATTCAATCATCTCCCACTGGAGATTCTTCGATGCTCATCTTCTACTTGGAGGAGAATAGGGGGTGCTGTCAGGAGTTGATATGTCTAGAAACTGGAAACAACCCAGATGTCCCTCAACCGAAGAATGGGTCAAAAAACTGTGGTACATCTATACAATGGAATATTATTCAGCTATCAGGAACAATGAAATTATGCAATTTGCAGCCAAATGGATGGAACTAGAAAAGCTTATCCTGAGTGAGCTAACCCAGACTCAGAAGGACACATATGGCATCTATTCACTTGTAGTAGGATTTTAGCTATGTAGTAGAAGGTATCGATACTACAACTAACACACCAAAGGGAACTTGGACATAGACTTCTTATTTTTAATTTTTATTCTTTATTTATTTTTTATGTATTAGTTATATTTTTTTTCTATTTTTTAGTCTTTTTATATATTGTATGCTTATTGGTTTGTTTGTTTAGTAGTTCTCTCTCCCGGGCAACGAGACACTTTTCACTGATGGTACTGCTTCGTAGATCCCCAATGAATGAAGAGGCTCTTGGCCCTCATACGACCTCTCAACTGAGATGAGGGACTGTTATATAAGGACACCCCACCCCAGAAAAATGAGATGGAAGGGTTAGGAGGTAAAAAAAAAAAAATGAAATGTGATGTTTCAGCCTTTTACTACTAACTGTCATAAACTGTTTAGGATAATTAAGAAATGCAAACTAGTGGTTATGCAAGCCGGTCATTCTGTTAGGTACTATGACAACCTATTAGTTACTTGCTAAGCTAATCAGAAATAAACCTGCTAAGAGACAAGCAACATCTGCTTACCCTAATATAAGAGATAGGGCCTCTTCAAAAACCTCAAGAGATCTGCAGAATATGGCATTCAAAGATGTTTTCGTAACTTTAGATTTTTTTATATCAAGACATATTTACAATTTTTTAATCATGCTTCTCTGAACTCGAACAACCTTCCGCGGATCATTGCTTTCTTTGTTACATTAGTGTATAAAGTACACTGAAACTGAAGGTTATCTACAGCATTAGACTGTAGTCTGCCCCGTTCGCTCAAGTCCTCAGATCCAAGGTCCAGCAGACAAGATCTGCAGAGACAAGCTGAAAAGCTAACATACATTATGATTTATAACCATTGCAAAATTACAGTTATGAAGTATCAACAATATTAATTTTATGATTGGGGGTGACCACTAAATGAGGAACTGAGTTTAAGTGTCACAGCATTAGGAAGGTTGAGAACCACTGAGAAAAGAGTTTCTTTTGGATGACAATTTCAGAGGATTGAGAGTCTGAATGGCAGAGTATTACAGAAGCCAGAGGCAAGTATAGCAGCAGAAACAGAAAACTGAGTGCTCACACCTTCAAACACAAACATGGGACAGAGAGTGACTCTTAAGGCACTCCCCTAAAGCTAGTATTCCCATAGGGACAGTGATGGGCCACAATACCTTACCAATCAGCATTACCAACTGCAGACCAGATTTCAAATACTTGAGCCTTGGGAGACATCTGTCATTCAAACCATTACACACCAAAAGCCAAGCATGCACATCTACCTTTCAAAGGCTCTTTTGTTGCTGAGCACAAAAAAATCTGGAAAACAAATGTTATTATTAACTTGCTTAACCATTTTTCCATTCTTATTTGGGCCCTCAAACAGGTTTCCTACATCCCAAGTCAGCAGGAAGCAATTTTAAGAGAGCAACGTCCCATTCCCAGAAGGTGGGGTGGGTGATTTTTTTGTTCATTTGATAGGTTATAGACATTTGTTGTTATTTAGGGGGATTGGTTACAAGTTGTTAAGTGGTCTCATTAAACAAGGTTTAGGAGGTTAAACCCAGGAATTTCTCTTTTTTTCTTTTCTCTATCCTTCTTTCTCTCTTATGTAGTGGGAAAAGACTTGAAAAGAGAAAAAGGGGATATAGGAATGATAAATAAAAAGGGATAGATTATTGAATCTACTCATATCTTTGTATATTGATAGAAAATTAAGGTTATATTTGGCTACGTTGGTATAGATCTTTTTATATTGATAAAAAAATTAAGGTTAACTCTTTTTAAGGTATTGCACCTATGTAATTCTTAAAAATGCAATGTGAACTTCTAGGCCTTTTGATAGCAACTATCACAAACTGTTTAGGATAATTAAGAAATGCAAACTAACAATCATTCAAATTTGTCATTTTGTTAAGTACTAGCATAGTACATCACAGATGTTTCCTAAGTTAATCAGAAATCAAGCTGCTAAGAGATGAGCAACCACATTTGTTTACCCAAATACACGGAGATAGATAGATGGTCTTCAAAAACCTCAAGAGATCTGTAAAATATGGCATTCAAAGATGTTTTACTAAGAAATTTTGATATTGTGACATGTCAGCTCCTGACAGAACCTCCTATTCTACTCCAAGTAGATGATGAACATTGAAGAATCTCAATTTGGAGATGACTGCATTAGTGGCAAGCTAGCCACTGGGCAAGAAAGATCCCTTGCTTCAACTATAGACAGAATGCTGTCCAAAATGGACAAAACTTCGAAGCAGGTGAGTATATAGCCTATCTCTGCCAACACAGGGTGTACAAGTCCTTCATACTTCCTGCTTTACAATTAATGGCTGTCAGAGATATTGTACCAAAAAAACCTGAAGATAGATGCTCCAATGTTATAAAGAGAAATTGGGGACTGTCCAGGCAGCCAGTTATCTGTCATTTCTTAGCTTTGGAAGCTGCTTGCTCTGCACTTCCTCTTTATCCAGATATATTTATCCTTCTCAAGTTTCTGATGTGGTTGAAGACTAGATAGTTATAGTCTCACAGTTAAGTTATAAGTTGTTTAGGAATTAAAAGGATGTTCTAGGTCTAAGAAGATGTTTTTAAGTTGGTAATGCAAGTTAGGTTGAAAATTACTAGGTTATGGTTAGGTATAGAACTTTAAACTCATCGAGATAGATGATGATGATAGATAGATAGATAGATAGATAGATAGATAGATAGATAGATGATAGATAGATAGATAGATAGATAGATAGATAGATAGATAGATAGACAGACATGATATTCTTATTAGTTGCCAAATACATATGGACTGGACATTGGGAATGTATGTTAGATCTTATACTTTTCATAATTGTTCTCATTGTTTTCTCTTACATTTATTGTTACAAAAAAAAAGAGTCTTATTGAACTAAAAGAGGGAGTTGTTAGGGGAAAGAAAGATATACCTTAAACAAACAAATAAAAAAAGACTTTTTTGGAAGCCTGTCCCATACCATGCCACATAATCATAAAAACACCTAGGCTAGAGTAAAAGTGAAAAAGAGTAAGGATCTGACCCCTGCTGAATGCCCAGCTCTTTAAGATGTTCTGAATGCAAAATCTGAGTTAGCAGTGTTTGTCATGAGGAATTTCTCTCTTAGCACTGATTCAGCTTTGCCTCTCCACCCTTGATCTGGATAGATTGTCCTGAATGCTTTAGGCCCTCTGAATTTATTGCTGATGAGCTTCTAGATCTGCCCCATGGAATACATATTACTCGATGCTTTTATTTTCTATCACAGTAAATTTTCCAATGGCTTTCATTAATCTCCCTTTAATGTTATATGTTTCTCAGTATCTGATATAAAACCTATCACATGATTTTATTTAAGTCACATTGGAAAGACTAACCCTGAGTTCAGTTCTAAGCTAGACATGGAATATATTTAAGTTGCTTCATTACAAAAACAGTTCAGCCTTTTAAAGGGTAATTTAAGTGTATTTGGGTTACAACATCCCTCAATGAGAGTTCACACACACACACACACACAGAGAGAGAGAGAGCGAGAGAGAGAGAGAGAGAGAGAGAGAGAGAGAGAGAGAGAGAGAGAGAGAGAGAGAGAGAGTGTCAGGGTGAAGGTCATTAGAAACATCAGGAAGCTTTTCACTCTGTGGTATGAATAGTATCTCAGGAACTGAAACCTGCTTTGCATTTGAGTGGCACTGGGGTCTGGTAGCCAGCACAAAAGCTATAATGTCACCCAAATAAAACTTCAATTTTAAAATTAAAGAGCAGAGAGTTCATACTGGTTGTTAGGCTGACGAGCACAAGACTGTAAGAACATCCTTTTAATACTGGTAACATTGATTTTTTTTTTTTCACAGAACACTTTAATGTTTGCTGTTGCTTTTATTTTTTACTGTTATCTAACACACCAGATCAAACACATGCCTCCTGGGGTAATGATTCACTCAAAACACCAACGAATTTTACTCTAATGTTGTGTGCAACAACATACACCTTTTCTCTGCAGCATTCTTGGTTAATAGAATTTTCTAGAAGGTGATAGACAAACTGTAACTACACAGCCCTATGACATTGTCATCCTATCCATATCAGTGAAATGCCCAAAGGGTATGTATAACAAAGATGATATAAAGGCAAATAAATATTTTATTACCATCCAGGATTCATTTTTCTAAACCTCATGAATACTGGGAAAACCCTATCTGCTCTTTTCTCGATTAACTCATAACTTGCCCCAGACCAAAAAAAAAAAAAAAAACCTACACAGGTACTTTTCCCTGTCCCCTGGTTTCTGTCTCCCGGGCTGTGGCCCCATTTTATCACATCTCAAAAGCTCAAAATTAGGAGAAGTTCTGTTCCCATTGCAACAAACTGATCCCTTGGGAAACTCTATTTTAAGAGAGAGAGATAACTCAAAATGTACCTTCCTACATAAAATTACAAGACAAAAAAATGTAAATTTCTATTTACTTCATAAACTTTACTGTTTAACTACCTTTAACTACTTGATCTACCAAGTAATAGTCAGGTTTTTCTACATCTTTCTATAGGAGTCACAAAAGTGAGGTTAGAGTACATCACTATTTAAGAACATTCCTCTGCAATGTTCCATGTATGAATCATGGCATCTATATTCTATCCACTCCCCCAAAGACTTGGGGGAAATTCAAGAAAGAGCAGGTAGAAAGTTGAAAGGATGCAGAGACTGAAGTAGAATGTTATGAAACTATGTCTTCTCTACATGACAGGACCGCTACACTCATGAACACAAAGCAACAGTACTTACCTGCACAAGAGCTGCACAAGATCAAGCCAGTTACTATTCCAGCACGGTCAGGGGGGAGAGGATCACACCACACCCCTAGCTGAAGACCTATTGGCAGTTGATGGCTGCTAGTAAAACAAAAAGTCCACATTTTCCAAGGAGTGGATCCTGGTTAAGTTGCCCATCCTCCACTGGGTGCCAAGCTCTACACTGATGTACATACAAGTAGCACTTTTTGAACACAGTGTGTTATTAAACAAAAGAAAACAAAGAGAAGGAACCTGAAGAGGAAGAGGGATAAGGAGGAAAAGACACAAAGATGGGTTAGGGATCTGACAGGGGAGTTTGGGAAGAACTGAACAGACACTGAGGGATGGGTATGACCCAACTATAAGTATACTTATATGAAATTCTCAAAATATAATTAATTTTTTAAATCAATCACATGTGAAGTAGAGAGGGAATCAGGAGGACATATATGTATACATGAGGAATATATATCCTGCCTGTCTCTGTAATTGTAGTTTGGTCTCCTGCAGACTACCTTTAGGAACCACTGCTTCTAATGACAGTGACCTTTCTGTTAAGGATGTACTGAAAGAGGCAGTTTCTAGATATGGAAGTAGAATAATTCACAGAAGTACAAAAACAGAGTCAAATCATCTTCAATAATTAGAGAGAAAATGGTTTCTCTGTGGTAAAGGAAACCAAGACATTGGACAGCATACATCACAAACAAACAAAACAAAAAACAGGATCATATATCTACATATGTTATTTTCCCAAAGATCATGAAACTACCTGGGTTTTTTTCCTGTAAAATATAACCCAAAGAAACTAATTTTTTCCCAGAAAGTTCCAAATTTGACTGGAGACAAGAAAATCTCCATGTTTTTGTTTCTATAGGAAGAGTGTTCAGGTAAAACTTAAGCTTCAGGAACTATTGAAATTGCCTTTGATTCCCTTCATATAAGCAGTCAAACCACACATTTAACGCAGAAGTCTTACCATGCCATATGAATATCTTGTTCTCACCCTGAGAGATTTCTCTAATCCTTCAAGGCTAGAAAAATCCTATACTAACTACTAACAGTATGAGTTATTATTCTTCTTTTTAAAACACATAGCTTTAAACAACCTAGGCCTTCTAATTATCATTGGAACTAAAAGATTCAACTTCCTTTTAAAAAGTAACAACAAATTGCCTGTATGTAGACAATGAAGTGTAAAAGAAATCACATGTTTTAAAAAGCACCATCCCAACCAAGAAGCTAGCAGCAAATTTTCAGTAAAGCCTACATAGTAAATAATTTATATAAAGAATTCAACAGTCATCATAAATATTACATATACTCTTTAATATATTAAATATTTATCATTGTCAGTCAACTTCAAAATAACACTTGTATAAGCATAAACACTACATACTACTTGATAAGATGAATTCTCCTTTGAGGTACCTGGTTGTTCGAGTTTTGTTGCTGTTGCTGTGGTTAAAAAAAAAAAAAGTAACTTGCTCTTATCAAGTAACTTAGGGAAACTAAGGGTTTATTTGCCTTATAATGCTAAATCACATGAGGTAAGTCAAGTCTCAAACTTGAGGGCTGACCTTCCTAATTAATATTCCATACAGCATTACCACTGAACAAAGAACTCATTGCATAGCCAAAGAAATGGAGCAGAAACAACAGAATATTCAGCTTGGCAAGCCTAATTATGCTCATCTAGCTTTCTTACAAAGTTCAGGATGATTTACCTAGGGAATGGTGTCACCCAGAGTGGACTCGACTCTCCTAACATCAATTAACAATCAAGACATTCCCCCAAAGACATGCCCAGAGATCAATCTTATCTAGACAATTCCTCAAGTGAAATTCCTTTACCAAATAATTCTAAGTTGTTTCAAATTGATGTTTAAAACTAACCAGGACACTAGATTACTATTAAATAACAATGCAGGTGTTGATACTTGATGAACATGCTGCTGGCAAATTGTAAACCATAATACAATTTTCTTAGATCAAATGAAAATGAGAAAATGATTTTTATCATAAATTTTATCTAGTATACAAAGAAACTGAATTCACTGGGACATTTTAATGATGTATTGGGGATGGACAAAGAGCCACAGTGGGAGGGAGCGAAGATGGCGGCGACCTACACTGACGCATTCTGAACGCGGGGAAAAAAGAGCCATAAAAAACACAGAGTTATTGGGCACTGTGCAAAAACCGGAGGGGCTAGACCCCCCCCCCAGAACACTCACAGCTCCCAAGGGACTGTTAAAAGTCCCAGGGCAAGGCTCTCCCCATCTCTCACAGACACGGAGGCCACTAAACCGGGGACTCGGGAACTCCCATTTGGAGAGGCGCCTGGTAAGATCGTTCCCAACTTACAGCAGGCAGAATCAGGGCCCACTTGGCCATAGATCGCTGTCCTATTGGGCTCCCCACACATCAGGTTGAACTTATACCCACTTAGAAAAGGTTGCGAGATAGTGGAAGCCTTAGCAAGGAACAAACAGGGGGCTCAGCGGGTGGTCCCCAGCCGCTAGTGAAGCGGAGGGCGGGAGGTTCCGAGAGAGCGCAGGAAGCAGGGAACACAAAAGCAGGCGGGAGCGGCCAAACCTCCCACACTCAGGATAGCGCAGCTGGGGAGAGAGCACTGCTGGCAGGGCCAAATCCCCGCCAGTCCACGGCAGGTCATCTGGGGAGAGAGACAGGCGTGGGTGGGACCAGGGGTCCGTGCACCCACGGCGGAGCTGCTGGGACGAGAGGTGCACTCAGGCAGCCGGAGGATCCGGGGCTTGGGGTACCCACAGGAGCGTGGCGGCGCAGACAGGAAGGAAATCAGGCACAGGGTCCAGCCCTGTGGCGAGAAGACTAGAGAGAAACCAGAAATCGGGACCATAGCTGTATCCTGGAAAATCCAGACATATCAGGTGTGGAGCCAGACCCTGTCAGCCTCCGGGACGACAAACAAAGCCCACAGAATTTGTGCCCAGGCAAACAGGCCCATATCATCAGAACCATTACAGGCTGATAACTCAGAGTGCAACATAGAGAAGTCTGAATTGGGAGCAGTGAAACAATCCTGGTCCATTACTCACAACCTGGGAATAGGCTGCACCAGATCACAGTGCCTCTGGCCATTAAAATCACAGTGACCTTGAAATCCCCCTGTAAGCACCCACAGATAGCCAAGTAACTCGTCCCCTGCACCAAATCATCCACTGTGGTTCCAAGCACAGAAAACAGACAGCTAAATGCATCCAATGGTGAAAGGTCAAAAAAAAATAGAAATCAAGGAATTATGACTGCAACAAAGCAGAACCACCCTAGCTCATCCAATTCGGATGACCACACACCAACAGAAACACATGAAAACATTGACAATTCTGCAGTATGGAAAGTGATAGAGTCCCTGCAAGAAGAACTTAAATCTATGAAG
>CAJQZJ010032178.1:11171846-11189309 GCA_907164525.1 Lophiomys imhausi | reverse complement strand
GTTAAACATCTTGGACTGTTTATATTTGAATCCCCTTGTAATGTCTGGAACAAATTACTTAACTTATGAGTACTTAAACCAAGGGTGGGCCTTAGCCAATTTATATCTCCCATTAATTTTTGAAAATCATTAAGAGTTTTCAATTGTTCTCTACGGATTTGTACCTTTTGCGATCTTATTCTCTGTTGACTTATTTTATAACCCAAATAGTTGATTGAATCTCCTCTTTGTATTTTTTTCAGGAGCAATTATTAACCCCCATAGTGGTAGAATTCTTTGCATTTCCTTAAATAAGTTCTCTAAAATAACTACATCAGAATCAGCCAACAAAATATCATCCATATAATGATAGATAATAGATGGAGGAAAATGCTTACACATTATTTCTAATGTTTTTTTTCCCACAAAATATTGACACAGTGTTGGGCTATTCAACATATCCTGTGGAAGTACATTCCAATGATACCTCTTGATTGGCCTACTGTTATTAAGAGTAGGTACAGATAAAGCAAACCTTTCCCTATCATTCTTATGCAATGGAATTGAGAAAAAGCAGTCTTCTAAATCAATTACTATTAAAGGCCATGACTTTGGTAATAGAGAAGGTAAAGGCATACCAGGCTGCAAAGGACCCATAGGTTGAATTACTCTATTCACAGCTCTTAAATCTGTTGCCATTCTCCATTTACCCGATTTCTTTTTTACCACAAACACAGGAGAATTCCATGGGCTGGTATACTCTTCTATATGACGAGCCTCCAGCTGTTCTTTTACCAATTGCTGAAGAGTCTCCAATTTTTGCTTGGTTATGGGCCACTGCTCTTGCCACACTGGTTTATTTGATAGCCATTTCAAGGATAGGGCTCTTGGAATTTCAGCAGTGGCCCGTAGTATAAATTTGGAAACTCGATACCTGGGGTGTCCTGTGTTTGGACACTAGACATAGCTTGCAGTTGTTGTTGAGTACTCAAATCAATACTTTCCTCAAAAGTATCTATAATCTCAATGTCTGGAGTGTCCTGTGTTTGGACACTAGACATAGCTTGCAATTGTTGTTGAGTACGCATATCAATACCTTCCTCAAAAGCATCCATCATTTAATCATTTGTTATTTCTGGCATTTCAGGAATATTAATTTGAGTACCCCATTGTTGTAAGAGATCCCTTCCCCATAAATTTATGGGTACATCAGCCACATAAGGTCTCAACTTCCCTGTTTGCCCTTCTGGTCCCACACAGTTAAGCCATCGGACACTTTGTTTTACATGTGATAATTTACCAATTCCTATAAAATGTGTAGGAACCCTTTGAAGTTGCCAGTTTGGATTCCAAGACTCGTGTGAGAGGACAGTGATATCCGCTTCTGTGTCAAGCAATCCTTCTATTTCAATACCATTCATTTGTATTTTTAATTTTGGTCTTGTATCACTCATCATTGTTTGCCAATGCACACGTTTTCCACTATTTTCGACTGCTCCTGTTCTGTCTATTGGAACAACCTTGCCCTTGGTGTAAGGAAACAGAAGCAGTTGGGCAATTTTGTCCCCTGCATTAATTGTTATCTCTTTCCATATGGATGTCATAATTTTAATTTCTTCCTTGAAGTCTCCATCTATAATACCTGGATGAATAAAGAATCCTTGACAAGTTAATCCATTTTTTTTCCAAATATTAATCCTATTGTCCCTGATGGTAAAGGACCACAGATACCAGTGGTTAACATATAACATTCATCTGTTGTGGATAATGTTTTAGATTGATCTGTGGTCAAATCTAAAACTGTAGTACCTTCAATAGCCTGTAAAAGATCAGCAATAGTTAATTTTGTTCTTCCTGACTGTTTGTTTCCCTCTGGTTGGATGATGGACGACGGTTCACATTGTTTTGGGGGACCTGAACCGGTAGGCCCCTCCCCTCGTTTCCCAGCAAGGGGTTACCTCTGACATCCGTTTTAGCTCTACAATCCCAGGACCAGTGTTTACCTTTTCCACAACGAGTACAAAATCCTGGAGACCTTAACCTTCTATTGCCATTAGAAGTCGTTAGTTCCCTTCTACCACCATGTTCGCCATTAAAAGCCGTTCGTTCCCTTCTACGACCATGTTCTGAAGAGTCCAGGCACCTATCATTTCGAGTTCTGGAGGATTCAGCCTTATGATATCTTTGGAAATGACCAAGTTCACCCTTTCTAAAGCACTCATTAAGACCCCTAGCAACTTCTTGTGCTATGACATTAGTCTGATGCTCTTGAAAACCAATATCAGTCGTTTCTCTTATCCATTCATCTACTGGGGCTCCTCGAGCTTTCAATGGTCTAATTGCCCTTTGACATTCAGCATTTGCATTTTCATATGCCAAGGCATTTATCAAGTCCTGTCTGGCATCAGGTTTATCTACATCTCTCTCCACAGCTGAAGTCAATCTCCCTAAAAAGTCTGAGAAGGTTTCCTGAGGACCTTGTATTATCTTGGTAAATGAAGTAAACTTTTTCCAAGCCTCAGCCACCATATCCCAGGCTCTCAGAGCTGCAACACAACATTGTTCAATGACAACATCTTCAAATTGAGTCTGTAACCGTATGTCAGCATAATGTCCCTCACCAAGCATTTGGTGGGTTGTGTCATTTATTCCCCTTGCCATATTTTGCTGCTCTAATTTTGTGGCTTCATGTCTCCACCATGACAACCATTGTAATTGCTGGCTACCTTCTAGCACAGCTTATATCAGTCCCTTCCAATCTTGGAGGATGATTCTATTTTGAATAGCCCAATTATTTAGCATCTGTTTAACGAATGATGAGTGCATTCCATAAGAGACAATAGACTCCTTAAATCTTTTTAAATCCAAAATGTCTATTGGATGCCATGTTAATTCCTGGTGGAATTGACCGTTATTATTATCAGGCCTAGTTTGAAACATAACTGGAGAAGCTGATGGTGATTGTGCAGTACCACGCAGCTCCTCTGGGGGCACACTTGGTTCCACATTAGCACCATTACCTACCTGGTTTCCTACTGGCACACACGGTGGGTTTTCTACTGGTACATGCAGCAACTGTGGGGACCTAGCTAGAAAAGAACTTGCCATTTTCTCAGTTCCAGTCTCCTGCCCCGGAATTTTCTTAAGCTCCTCAATCTGCATTTCCATAATTTTTAATTGTGTAACAGATGTCCTCCTTATGACAAACCAATAAAATAAAAAAAAGTAAACAGCATAAAAAATTCAGTCTGATTGAAAAACAGTGTAGAGGTCAGCAGTAAACATTGCCATATTGTCAACAACTGGCATCATAGTTTCAAAATCTGTAGTTTTCTGCATAGTTTTGAAAATAAATTTACCCATAAAGCCTTAACACGTTGAGCGCCACCTGAAAACTGCAAATTAATTAATTAATGTAGTTATTAGTAAGTACAAACTGTAATATTAGGCCTGCAGAGTAGCCGGTGGAGTAGCCGGCGGCTTGGCAGATGAGCAGGCGGCCTGGCCTGAGTGCCTTAACCAGTTGCCTAACTTATCCTGGAGAAAGAGCCCTGGAACCAAAGGTGGCCTATACCACCTATAACCTAAACTCTGTTAATTAATATAAGTTGTTATATTAGGCCGGTATAATTACAGGCAGCTTGGTGGGAGATTTGCCTGGACTCAATGGGAGTCTGGGAATCCAACAGCCCAGGACTGCTTGGACTGAGGGCCTATAAGCCGCCACAGTCTTTTCCCCAATAATTAAACACACCAAGACCTTTTAATATTTTAATGCTTAGCCCTTAGCTGAGCAGACTCTCAATTAGCTACTCTAAGTTAACCCCAAACCAACATGTGCCTGTGAGTACCTTTCAGATTTCTCCAGATGTGTGTCTCCCGGCAGAAAGGGGAGAGAGTTTCTGTGTGTGCAGAATTCCTGCTGATCTGAGGAAGTCCCGCCTTCATATACTCTTTCTGCCCAGATTGGCCATAAGCGACTTTTATTAACCAATCAAGAGAATGCCTCAGAAGGGGCTGTAACCAGATCTCAGCATTGAATTCAATGGATCAGAAACAATATTAGACCTTTCCTCAACAGGACACCCTGCTGAACAAAGCTGAAGCTGCTCAGATGGCAGCTCATGAGCATTTTGTTGCTCCTAAGTTAATCCAAACAACTGTAGGAAGTGTGATAAATACACGAAGCCACAGTAAAAACATTGGAGCGTCCACCTAACAGAACCAGTGTTAAGGACAGCCTTGTAGCCTAGAAGAAAACGCTGTGTTTGCCTATGATGAAGAATTTTCTTGAGCTTCCTGGGTGCAAATATTTAGTCAGCACATCCTAGGATATTTCTATGCATCTAGATATTAAACACTCAACACTACATGCTGGAGGGCTTGTGATAAGTTCAGACATAGGTTGTGAGAGCTTGGGGTATGGGAAACTAATGAGCCACATGTGCACACATACGCTTAATTATCCTACAATGCAGACTGTCACTTTTTCTTTTACTACCAATAGCTTTTTTTCTTTTGTGAATTTCACATCATGCATCCTAATCCCACTTATCTCCCATCTCCCCCTCAGACCTGCTCTCCACCCTGCAATCTCTCCCAAAAGAGAAAAAAGAAATCTCATCGAAGCTGTGGTGTGTCACAGTGTGTCACACAATATTCCCTTTTGTCCACACTTTTTTTGCTTGCAAATATTCATTACAATGGCTCTTTGGTCAGGTATATAAGGCCTTTAGCTTCTGTTACTTTGTCAGTACTGGAACCTCACGGGGACTACTCTCAGATATGCTGTTATTGTTCTGTGTCATGGAGATCCTATAGTTTTTGGTTTGTAGAACTGGCCTCTTCATGCACTCCAGCCGTTCATCCATTGGGTAGATGTTAGTGTTGGTCAATTCAAAGCGCTGGTTCTGGGCCTGCAACTCCCACATCTAACACTGGCTCTACTGTGCTTCACACACAAAGTTCCCGGCCTACTCTTCTCAGTGCTGCAGCATGTGAGGAGCAGGAACAATTCTCCTGCTCTTGTGACCCCATTGGGGTCAGATCTCTTGTCTACCACTGATGGTGAGGGCAAAAGGGAGGCGAGGGGATCTGTCCATTCCCAGCATCACCACTAAGCACAAAAGGCAGGGCTGGCTCTCCCATGCTCACATCCTTGAGGCCAGTTCACCCACAATCCCCTCATCTATGGTCAGCAGTACTGTGCTGTCTAGGCAAGGTGCAGGGCCTGTTCTGCCAAGTGCTACAGCCAGTAAAGGACAGGGCCAGCTCTCCTGCTCTCAAGATCCTAGGGCCCGGTCTCCCACCTGCTATGGGTGATGAGAGGTAAGGGAGAGTAAAGTGTCTCTCCGTTGTTCATGCCACCATAGGGAGACATGTGGTGTGGCCAGCTCTCCCAAGCTTGCATCCTTGGGGCCAGTTCATTTGCAACTCCTGAAATGTGCAGGGCCTGCTCTCCCAAGTACTGCAGCTAGATAGGGGCAGGGTCAGCTCTCCTGCTCTCACACCTCTAGGGCTAGTTCTCCCATGATGCCCAGGTAAGGGAGGGACCAGTTCTGCACAGTCCTCAGATATCAACAAGTCCCCAGGTAGCAGTCCAGACCAGGAAAACACACCTAGTTTTTGGTTAATGGACCCCTGCTGCTGCAGTACTATGAAGCCAGATATGGCCCCTGTTGGCAACAGAAGCCAGGATCCCATCATGGTCCTAGTTGGTATCAGTGGATACTCACATCAGGTTGTTTCTCACTACCCTCAGTCCTCCAGTTCTGCCTCTCTTCGTTGTGTCCACATCCTTCTATTTCTCTTTCTCTTCCATTCATCCACCACTTACTTGTTCCTCTCAGTGGTGCCCAGGGTCTCTGAGTATATGGGCTTGTCTGAGGAGTGGTCTCAGGAGTTTTATGCCCCACTTGTGCATTCCACATTATGATGCCTGGAAGGGGTCATGTCCACCATGGTCTGACCCCCAGGTCTTCATGGCACCAGATTGTTGTTGATCTCCTTCTAGCTCCCTGTCCAGGTCCCATGGTACCAGTCTGGTAGTTATCTTGGGCTTGCTCCTTGCCCAGCTCTCCGAGTGGCAAAACACCTGGGTTCTGTGGTGCCAGGTGGAGTTCTTTTAGTCTCTGGCTTGCTTCTTGTCTTGGGAGCCCATCTAAACTTGCCTGGTGCTGGACTAGTGTTCATCACAGACTATCTTCTGTCCAGGCCCTCTGGTGCCAAACTGGTGGTGGTCTCAGATTTGCTTTTTTTTTTTTTTCTTCAGGAAATATTAGGCTACAAATCATTTAGATGTTCAGAGGTCAGAACTGAATGTAAACATAGCCTTTTTCCTCTCTGCCACCTACTGATGCACATGTGACACAGCAGCCACATCTACAATGACTCTAGGGACAGGGCATCTTGTCATCTTATAGAACAACTGATTCATTCATTTCCCATGGTCCCTTTCTCTGTTTTCCACACCTTGTTATTGGGAGATAGTGTTCCCTGATGGTTCTGTCCAGATAACAACATGAAGGCTTACTATGGTCAGGCTTCTGTGAGAAATGTGTCCTTAACAAGATTTACCTGAAGCTGGACACACTACACAAGGCCTAGGATTCCTGCATTGCAAGGGAACTCACTGTGAATGACTGTATGGAAAACTGGCTTAAAAACAAATAGTTACTAATCTTTCTTTAAGACACTTCAGCAGGAAGTCAGATGTTTAATGAGAGAAACTGTTTTCTTTTTATAAACTGTATCATCATTATTGAGGCAAACATTCTTGCAATAAGTGACATGTCATGTAGACACTGGCGATAGGGTGGTGGTTCAATATTTTCATTTTCTGAACTTTTTTTAGTTCAGAATTTTCTGTTTAGAAGAATAAATATAGGTCAAAGTTGGCGTCCACATCTCAATCGTTTCCCCCTGTTGCTGCAACACCAATGCTTTGAGTGACCTACCTGACTCAGGCTAGGCTGAAGCCACCATTTTGGTATTTTGTTTTCTCCTCTGATCATGTCATCTCAAGATTTATAGGGATCACTTCAAACTAGAGACAGCTTCTTGGGTAGTCTTTACATTTCAGGAGGAAGAGATTGGCATACACTATAATGTGTGTGGTGTTTTTTTCCCTAACGAGCAAAATGAACTTGAGCCAAGCACTTGGTTTATTGTTTGATGTAGAGGTTAGATAAATTAGATTTAGAAAATATATAGGAGTTTCTGATACTGTCTCTTAATGCGGGGCCTGAAGAGCATTATCAGCATGAAGTCAGCAAAAACAGGAAAGACTTAATAGACTGAAAAACAAGATTGAAGTCAGGAAAAACAGGAAAGACTCAATAGACTTGAAGAAACAAAGTATCTGGCCTGACATTGTTTTCAGCTGCTAAGTGGGCGGAGCCCAAATTAAGCTGAAACAGAGTTCCTCCTATTTAAGGACAGTGCATGGAGCCCAGAAAGAGAAGAGGCCCCTGATGCTAGAGAGCTCCAAGAGTCCTGCTGAAAAAAGGGCTGGCCATTGATGGCCAGCTCTC
Source organism: Lophiomys imhausi (assembly GCA_907164525.1). Lineage (NCBI taxonomy): Eukaryota > Metazoa > Chordata > Mammalia > Rodentia > Muridae > Lophiomys > Lophiomys imhausi. The sequence goes on along the minus strand of CAJQZJ010032178.1, from coordinate 11,181,798 downwards.
TCCCTGAAGCAGAAAGAAGCCGGTGAGCAAAGAAAGCCTGAGCAAGACACCAAAAGGCCAAGGACTGGACCCTGTGGCTCAGCTTTTGCCTGGAGGGGTTTGATCTGTCTGATCAATGGCCTAGGGGAAACTGTGCCTGGCTTTAAGGACTGAGGCAGAGCAGCTGAGTTCCTGATTCCAAAGAAGTAAGTTGGCCTGCAGACGGCTGGGGTCTCCCACAGAGAAGAAAGCATGAAGCCTTATTTAAGGTGAGACTGCAATAACCAACTACCCTGACGAACCTGCATCTGAGAGATCCAGAAAAAGGACTGCTAAGTGTGTTAAAGAATCTACAACAAAGACTGTGTTCCTGACGACTGAGGACCTGCCCCAGAGACTGTATCATTCTAAAAGGTTATGAAAGTAGTTGTTATAATTATCAATAGGTTTAGTGGATAGTTAAAGGGGTTGTAGGAATTTATAGGATTAATAGTTAAGAAATTGTTGGTGTTTGTTATAAGTGAATTTAGTAATAAATAAATAAGTGTTAAATAATAATTTAAAAGTTCGGTTACAGTTTGATATAGGTGTTTTCTCTGTGTTGAAACATTCCATTAAGACTCAGGGAGTAGATAAAACTTACAAGCCTCAGGAAGTTTCTGAAACTTAGGAGAGTCACAGCTATGTAAGTAGTAGCATTAACTGGGAAGAAGAGACCCTTCACCCTGCCAAGGAAAGCCCTAGGGATGAACTTTCATGAGTGACTCATTACCCATGATGGGATGGACTTTTTGGGCATGCAGCTGGCCTTAGCCATCCGTGTTCCCATAAGTAACCCTTTATTTGTATGCCTTTAAGAAACAATAGCAACCTCACTAGTTTACCAAACTAGACTTGACAGAGTAGTTCCTTTAGAATAGTCCTGTTCACTCAGAATAGGATGCCAAGGACCCGTGTTCTCTCTTCAAGATGTTCCATGGCATTTCTGGAGTTACTTCATAACTTACAGAGATCAGCTTATTCTTTAAACATCTTCTGTCTGACCTAGAGGGGGGACAGAAAGAAGCTGTTTGACTATTGAAAAGCTTTAAAAAGTCTTCAGTTAGTTTTACCCCTCAAGCTCATACATATGGAGCAATGTATTAGAGCAGAGTCTCAAACTGCTTCTGAGAATGATTAATTGCTGAGCAACAAAAGGTTTCCCAGTCTCAGTAATGGCCTCTTCATGGCTCACAATTAACACATCTTCCATGACAAAGCCACTGGCAGGAATGGGAGAGTTTATTTCAAGTAATTAGCACACCTCCATTTTACATAAGCCCACTTCAGCTTTTCATAGCTGCTTTTAGGTTTTTTTTTTCTTTCTTGAGCTTAAAAAATCCATAAAGAAGGGAATTATCTGTCAGTCATGATATGACTTAGGCAGAAGTGTGGACCCTTCTACACAATGCAGCACAATTCCTTTCCTTTCTTATAAATATCATGTATGAGGTCATAAAGTAGAAAATGCATAGATTTTTGGTTATAATTCCATTTATTGAGGTCTAATGGAATAACTTTATCTAGCCAAATCTAGTTGTAGTGTGCTCAGATTTATTAACATGAACTCCAATACATCTACACACAAGGAGAGCTAGACACATCTATCATGCCCAGAGTTTTGGTGAGTTAGTAGAAATGTGCAGGTTATTTATTTTATTTCCTCCTCAGTTATTTTATGATGTTTTTGAACATCTCAAAAACAATACAGCATAAAATGTAATTTTTCTTCATAAAACATTGCCATGTGAATGAGGCATTTTTACTATATAAAACACACTCCTATAAAAAGTTTGCAGACCAAATCCCTCAGGCTCACCCCAACCACTGTAATAGAACACCATGTGCAGCCACCCTTCCCCCTGTCCACACCTGCTGTGGATCCCACAGACCGTACCCTCCTGACCTCTCTTCCCCCACTCATTCCTGCATCTTAGCCTCCAGCACCAGCAGACACTCCCTGTGAACACACCAGCTTAGTAGGCTAGCAAAATAGGTAAAACACAGCCATCACACTCTGAAAATCTAGAGGGAAAACAGAAACCAAGGGAAAAAAATAGCCACCCAACAAAGACAAACTCAGAAATAAGTACTTGGATCTATAATCACTACAAATCCAGATGCCTGGAAGGTAGCATAAAATAACAGCCTGTGCACTATGTCTCCACTAGAGCTCAGCTATCTTACCATAGTGGGCCCTGAATATTCCAACATAGCTGAAGCACAAGAAAAAGACCTTGAAATCAGCTATATGAAGATAATAGAGTTTCTTAAGGAAGAAATGAGTAAATCCCTTAAAGAAACCCAGGGAGACACAAGCAAACAATTGGAGAAAATGAATAAATCCCTTAAAGAAACCTAGGGGAACACAAACAAGCAATTGGAGAAAATGAATAAATCTGTTAATGAAAGTGAGGAAAACAAACAGTTGAAGGAAACAAATAAAACTGTTCAAAATCTGAAAGTGGAAATAAAACCATAAAGAAAACACAAACTGAGGGATTCTGGAAATGAAAAATTTAATAATTTGAACAGGAAATACAGAGGCAAGCTTCACCAACAGAATACAAGATATGGAAGAGAGAATCTCAGACACTGAAGATTCAATAGAAGAAAGAGATACATCAGTCAAAGAAAATGTTAATCTAAAAAATTCCTGACACAAAACATCCAAGAAATCTGGGTTACCATGAAAAGACCAAACCTAAGAATAGTAGGAGTAGAGTGTTAGGTCTGGACCGGATTTCCAGGGTCTCCCCAGCATTCCTGTTTCTACCCCTTACAGGGCATGTCCCGCCCCCGGAAGCCCTTTCCTATGTAATCTGACCACTTTAGGTGCTCTGCCTCTCCCCTTCTCTTTCACCACCTTTCTGTCTCTCTGTCTCTGTATCTCTCTGTCTCTCTCTCTCTCTGCATGCACATGCTGTTTATCTTTCCCTCTCGTATCCAATAAACCTGCCTTTATATAACTTAATTTGTCCTGGATTGGATCATTTCACTGGCAGAGAAAGCATCAGTTAACAGAGTAAATGATACAGGAAGGGAAGAATTCCAGAAAATATTTTCAACAAAATTACAGAAGAAAATTTTTCTTTCTTCTTTTTTTAAATTACGTTTATTTATTACCTCAAGTTACATGTCCATCAGAGCCCCCTCTCCCCATCCTTCTTGGTCCTACCCTCCCACCTTCTACCCCCTTTTCCCACCTATCCTACTCTTCCTGTGGGGAGATGCCCCCACATCTCAACCCCCCTCAGTTCATCAGTCATATTTGGGCTATGTAAAAAAATATGGCTAATTAAATTATTTACCCAGTATTTATATTATATTAATTGTTTTGGTGGCTAATCCTTAACCATCTATTATAAATGAATACACAGACACCATGTGGATTTTAACAAGCCTAAGCCTGAATTGTACAATCCTAGCCCATTTAAGCTAGCTAATAATTCTATTATCCAAATATGACCCCATATATACATACATCCCCTTGGACTGCCAATCTCCATGCTATGCCGATGTTCCTGGCCATGTGGAATGAGGTTCCTTTTTCTTACCCATGTCATGCATCCTCTTTCCTGCTGCTCCTGGCTCCAGGGAATGGTTCTTCTTCCTACTCCTGGCTGGAATCTTTTAATCCTCTGTCTAAAGCACAGGCTTCGTGCTCTAATCTCAGGAAGTCCCACCTCCTCTGGCTTTGCCCAATCTCAGGCCTCGGCATTTTATTTAACCAATCAGAGTCAATATAAGTAACAGACAGCAAACAGGACCAATTAACATTTAGAATGCTTAACACTACCCCAACAGGGCTAGGAGCTTCCTTTAGACAAAATTTCTAACCTAAAGAAGGAGGTTCATATAAAGGCACAAGAAATATATAGAACACCAAATAGATTGGACCAGAAAAGAAAGTCCCCTAGCCACATAATAATCAAAGCACTAACATATAAAACAAGAAAGAATACTAAAAACTGCAAGGGAAAAAGGCCAAATAACATATAAAGGCATACTTATTAGAATCACACCTAACTTCTCAGTGGAGATTCTAAAAACCAGAAGGGCCTGGACAGATGTCTTGCAGACTCTAAGAGACTACAGATGCCAACCTAGACAACTATATCCAGTAAAACTGTCAATCATGAGAGATGGAGGAAATAAGATATTCTATGATAAAGTCAAATTTAAACATCTATCTACAAATTTAGCTCTACAGAGGTGCTGGATAATCTCACACCAACAAACATAAAGGAAGGGAAACTCTCTCTCTCTCTAACAAATAGTCCATCACTATCACTACTAAGAAAATAACAGGAACCAATAATCATTGGTTATCAATATCTCTCAATATTAATGGTCTCAATTCCCTAATAAAAAGACACAGACTAACAGAATGGATACAAAACAGTATCTATCCTTCTGCTACATCCAAATAACAAACCTCAACATCAAGGATAGACATTACACCAGGATAAAGGGCTGGAAAAAGATATTCCAAGCAAAAATACCCAAGAAGCTAAATAGTACAGCCATCTTAATATCTGACAAAATAAACTTCAAAACAAAACTAATCAGAAGAGATAGGGAAGGCTACTTCCTACTAAGGAAAAATCCACAAAGATGACATTTCAATTCTGAATATCTATGCCTCAAACACAAGAACCCCCACTTTTGTAAAAGAAACACTAATGCAGCTTAAATCATATAGTGGTCCTTACACATTGATAGTGGAAGACTTCAATACTCCTCTCTAACCAATGAAGTATTGACAACCAACAGGTCATCCAGACAAGAACTAAATAAAGAAATACTGAACCTAACAGACATTATAAACCAAATGGACCTAGGAGAAATTTATGGAACATTTCACCCAAATATGAAAGAATATACCTTAAAGTTCAGAACCTCATGGAACTTTTTTCCATAATTGATCACATACTTGGACACAAAGCAAGTCTCAACAGATACAATAAATTTGACATGACTCCCTGCATCCTGTCAGTCCACCATAGATTAAAGCTGGCTACAACAGCAGAATCAACAGAAAGGTTAAAAACTCATGGTAACAGAACAACTCTCTACTAAATAAAAAAATAAGCAAGGACAGAAAGAAAGAAATTAAGTACTTACTAAAACTCAATGAAAATGACTACATAATATATCTAAACTTATGTGATACAATGAAAGTGGTGCTAAGAAGAAAGTTCATAGCACTAGCAACTTAACACCTGAACGCTCTAGAACAAAAAAAAAAAAAAAAAAAGAAATAGTCATCCTACCCAAAAGGAGTAGATGGCAAGAAACAATCAAGCTGAGTGAGGACTGAAGTCAATAAAATAGAAACAGAGAAAAAAATGAATGAAGCAATGAAACAAAGGTTTGGTTCTTTGAGAAAATCAGCAATTAATTAAAAGTCAGAGAGAGGACATCCAACTTAACAAAAGCAGAAATGAAAAGGAGGACATGAGAGTGACATTTCGGGATCCCTATTACAATTTTTAAGTCAATGGCTTCTTATCCAGACTGTTTTTCTTGAGGAGTGGGAATGGTGGGGGGCGTTGTCACAGAAGCCTTCTATGTCTCTCATTCTAAACTGTGAGTCTGCAGTCAATGATATCACTGCAAAAGAAATGTCCTTGCCCTTTACAATCAGTGGCAACATGGATCATGGACTTCCATGGTTTCTTCGGCCAGTCACAGTCACAGAATGACCCTGGACACAATCATCCCCTGAGAAGCAGCACATACCACTGACATCAACATGGCCTCCAGTGGCAAGACAGGCCACAGACACCAACATAACTTTAGGCATCCAAATAGACCTTGGGCATCAATACAGCCTGGGGCAGCAGCATTGACCATGGATACCAGTACATTCCCCGACTCTTGCAGTGATCACAGATCACAGATACAGTGACATGGGCTGGTGGATGGGGCAGCCTGGACCCTGGAGAAGTCTTTCCAGGAGTTCTAATCCAGAAAATGAACCGTTCTTCATCTCGGACATCCTGTCACTGCTCAGAGCCAGAGCGATCATGTGGCTGGACAGCATGTTCCCAGGCTGAGTCTGCGTAAGCTCCGGGCTGCTGCACATCATCCTGGAGGCCCTAGTCAGCAACACATGCTACCCAGTCCACTGCAGCCTTTTCTAACACCCATCACCACCATTGTATTGTTCTTGTGGCTATACAAGGCCACTTACTGGGAGGAAGTCCAGCTCCTCACATTCAAATATGGGTTCTCTTCTGGGTTAGAATATACTGCAGCTCAGAAACAATGCCTCTGTTCTTAGTCTTCTAGGCTGGTAGCCTTGCTATTTTGGACAAAAACCTCTTAAATTCTTCAACTGCAAGGGCTACTGAACCCTGCAGTTAATTATGTCAGACAGTTGAAAGAAAGAAAAGAATAAAGGGGAGGAAGCCAAGGGTTTGGTCTCTGCTGTTCAGGGCAGGTTGTCCTGTTGCTGATTGAGAACTTTTAAAGTGACATTTTTTCCCCCTTTGGCTTAACCAGCTGAAAAACAGCTTCAGGTTAAAAGGTGCAGGGGTGGGGAGGGCTGGAGAGATGGCTCAGCAGTTAAGAGACTGACTTCTCTTCCAGAGGACCTGGGTTTGATTCCCAGCACCCACATGGCAGCACACAACTGTCTGTAAATTCAAGATCTGACACCCTCACACAAACATACATGCAGGCAAAACACCAATGTACATAAAATAAAAATGAATAAATAAATAATTAAAAAGGAATTTGCTGTGGGAGGTTGTAAACACAGCCATTTGCCTTGGGAATTAGCTGCAGGCCACTGTGGAGAACTCAGCAGGTTAGAATATACTACAGCTCAGAAGCTGATGGGGAAGCTCTGAATCTATTACCTGATCTATGAGTTTATATGCAAATAAGAAATAAAGAGGTAAAGGGTTGTACACACACACACACACACACACACACACACACACACACACACACTCAGGAAGAAAATGGGCAAAGCTAGGATGCCTCGACAACTTTATTGTGCTGGTTATAGTTTTTATGATCTGAACGAAATCTTTCTGTGTCAGAGAATAAATTATCTCATGGTTAAAAGGCATCTATCACAAGAACAGATAAAAATGCTACAATAGGAGGGAACTTAGCAATCATATGTTTTAGTACTAAGCTAAACATTTCTTTATCTACTCTTACACACTAGTATACAAATTAAATTTAAAACAACAGTATCTTATGCCATGAACAGACAAGGTATAAGGAATTTCAATGAAAGTTTGTGTATTTTTGTAATTAATATTTTTACTTAACTTAGACATTTCTTGGTAGTCTCATTATTTTCCAAGTTCATGGGGAGTTCAGATCACCTGACTAATTTTGTTTCATACCAGGATTCGTGGTGCCATCTCTAGAAAGTGAAAGTTTATCTGGGGCCATAAATTTATGACAAGCCTGTCTCCTAATGAGATACACAATTGTGGCAAGAATATTTTCTACAGCTATGTGTTTTCTATCAAGTATCTAACATCTGAACTTCTAAAATTGTTTGAATTGAATGAGGCAGTCTATAAAACCATTATCAGGAATAATAAGGTAATGGTTACAATAATCTGTGTGAAATCTGCCCAAATAAACAGAGTAGCACCTAACAATGAAGGAATCTTCACTCCATGTCAGTAATAACAGGTAGAAAAAAGGGGTGCGTCAGTATGAAACAATTCTGGGGCATATCTCCAGTGCAGACTTTGCAAAGCACTGGCTAGCCTTTCAGGGAGCTTACATGTTTACTGAAAACTTCTGACAGTGCATGAATACTGTATGTGAAAGGCCTTGTCTGTTATGTTGAAGCAGAAAGAATAGCAGATGGACCTGAAGGAAAGAAGGAAACTCAAGAACTTTTGGCTCCTGGCAGCAACTGGGGGCAGGATCCACAGGAACTACAGACACGCACCCAGTGTCTCAGGCTTACCAGGCATGACATTCCTGCTTGTAGCCTGTGAACAGTGCAGAGGCCCTAACTCCTCTCCTCCCAGCAGGATAATCAGCATAGGTTGCAGCCTTGTGGGGGTCCATGCTGCCAGCTGGATGGTGGGCAGAGGGCTGGCCCTCCTTTTCACTAAAGGCATGTTCTTTTTTCCCTGCTGCCTCTGTGTTCTCCCATATTGCTTCTATACCCTGCACTGCAGCATCTTTATTTTCACCATTCTCTGTCTCTAAGTGGCTCTGCCCTGTTGGGGTAGTGTTAAGCATTCTGAATGTTAATTAATTGGTCCTGCTTGCTGTCTGTTACTTACATTGACTCTGATTGGTTAAATAAAATGCTGTGGCCTGAGATTGGGCAAAGACAGAGAAAGGTGGAACTTCCTGGGATTAGAACAGGAAGCTTGCACTTTAGACAGAGGAGAAAAAGGAATTCCAGCCAGCAGCAGCAAGAAGGAGGCACACACCATGGGTTAGAAAAAAGAACTTCATTCCACATGGCCAGGAACATTGGCATATCGTGGAGAATGGCAGTCCAAGGAGATGTGTGTATATATGGGGTCATATTTGGGTAATAGAATTAAGAGCTAGCTTAGATGGGCCAGGATTGCACAACTCAGGTCAAAGCTTGTTAAAATCCATGAGGTCTCTGTGTGCTCATTTTTAATGTCTGCTTAAAGATTAATGGCTGCCAAACCAATTAACAATAATATAAATACAGGTTAAATATCTTAATTAGCCCCCCTTTTTTTATACTCTCCACCATCTTTCCTTCCAATCTTCCGATCAGAGCTGCCTTTATATTTAGTTGCTCCGGAGATATTGGAGATGCTTGGGCTCTGCAGGCTCCTTCTAGCTGCCAGGCAAGTTAGGTTCCTGCCAGCTACAGCAGCTCCTTCATGGAGGCTGCAGGACTGACCAAGGACAGGAGGGGCCTTACAAATATTCTTATAAACGTTCTACTTTTCTGTGAACTTGATGGGCATTTTACATTTTTCTGTGTAGGAACCCATTATTTAGTATAAAATCTTCAATTAGTCCTTAAAGAAATTTGAACTTAAACCTTGATTGTATTTGTTTATGCTGCTTTTGAGGCTTTTGTTTTCAAGAGAAAAACAGTAAATGTTAAAGCTATAGTAATAGTGTCAGAGTCTCCAGTTGGCAATCAATGCTGGTTTGCCCATCTTTTCAGTGATTTTTGTCCTCACTCTGTACCCAGGCTGGCCTCAAGCTTACAGTCTTAGCATTCCAAGTGCTGGGATGAAAAGCATGTGCTGTAAACCTGTAATACTTCTGTAGTTAATTTTTTCAGTAAGGTGAGTATTTTAGCTTCCCCATCCCCCACACTTATTTTCCATACACATCTGACAACACACCGCAGGCAGGCTGTCGTTAGATTTCTCTTTTAGGAAATCTGTGTAACTGCCTCCTTTCACGCTCTCATCCTTACCCTCTCCTATTCTTTCTGTGCCCTACGCTGTGCTTTGTTCTTCAAAGGTCCTTATGGTCTGTCCCTTCTGTTGTGTTTTCATTCATGGATTCTGATCTTTCTATCTTTTCCTTTTATTTTGGTTCCTGCCTCATTGGTTTCTTTCATTAATGAATTGTTCTCATACTTCAGTATACAATCATACTTACTATGGTTGTATGACATCTATCTTAAAAAGCAGCATCTCTTCATTTATGCTTGTCTTTTGTCCTTAAAACTCTTCCCCGCCCCCCCACCGGAGGGAAAACTGTCTCTGTTTTGTAATTATTCATTTTCTTTTCAGTTAACTCCCTCCAATCATGTGAACCAGGCTGGACTGGAGAGAGTGAAACTTGGCCAGGTTGGGTTTGTGCAGGCAGGATCTTCTTGGCCAGTGGGTGAGTGTGTGAGCAAAGAACACACACTGGGAACAGCTTTGGAGAACTGGTTCGTTTTGTGTGTGTGTGTGTGTGTGTGTGTGTGTGTGTGTGTGTGTGTGTGTGT
>CAJQZJ010032178.1:11146006-11171836 GCA_907164525.1 Lophiomys imhausi | reverse complement strand
TGTGTGTTGGGGAGTATTTATGCTGGGGGGAGGTGTTCAGGGTCTCTAGGGCAAGGTTTGTGTGGCTGTGTACATTTGGCCAGGGCAGGGGTGTTGTAAAATGCTTCATCTGCATACTCAGGAGCTTTAGGCTGGGGATGGGGGAACCTTATAAGGTCAAACAAGGAGTGAAGACTGATAGTTGTCAAGGTATTAAGTTCTTAGTAGGGTTGACGGTGGGATTGATGGCACCAGGTTGAGAGGGGGTAGGGAACCAATTCCTTCCATCTTCCAGGTTTGAAGTACTCCTCGACCTTTTCTCTGTAATCCTGGGCCATTACGGTTTCACACTGTGATTCTGACTTGTCTGCAGCATTTGACACTGTGGACCATGCCAGTCTTTGTAAGCCCGGTTTCCATGACATCACCCTTTCTCCTCCTGGTTATCACTCACTGCCTGTCAGTTTTGTTTTCTTCATTTGACCTTTAGATATTAACCTGCCTATAGGCTTTTCTATTTATACATCCTACCAGGCAGTTTCAGTTCATTCTATCTGCCAGCAGTCTCCAAACATATCTAGCCTAACCTTTACGCAGAATCTCTTTACCTAGCTAGTGTGCAATGTTATCTACCATGCACCTCAAGCATTGTAGATTGCATTTCTTGCATTTCTCCTTTTCTCTGCAACTTCTTATATACAGAACTGCTATACTCTGGGCTTTCCTCTTTCTGCACATCCAGAACTCTTAACAGTCTCTGTTTCACCTTCAAAATGGCTTCTGTCCAATATTTTCAATCGTTGTCACTGTCACCTCAGGCCAAGATGTCTAAAGTACTGTTGTGGTTTTCTGACTGATTACCTATAAATAAGGTCTTATATTTACCCATTTAAATAATTTCTTAGTGAAGCCAAAAGACAGTTTCTTCAAAAAAATATTTCACTTTATAAAATTGCGTTTTTTTAGTGTGTATGTATATAGGTATGCCATGGTGGGGATCAAAGAACAAATTTTGAGAGTTAACTCTCTTCCTGTACCTTCTGGGTCCAGGGGATCAAACAGGCCATCAGGTGTGATTGGCTTTACTGACAAAGTCAGCTCACTGGCCAAAAATAATTGCTTTATATAGACTAGATATACTCTTAAAAATTTAAGAATAAATTATTTTTAACAAGAAATATTCAGCCACAAGTATCCCTGCAGATGTGCTATAGGTAGCCAAGTGAGCTTGAAAATTTCTAAAAGAAACTGAACAACCAATGAGCATAGAAATAAATGCCTACTTTTTTTTTATTCTAGGGAGGGTTTACTTAGGCTTAAAATATTTTGCATACAAATGACATTTTATTATGATTTATTTGTTGTGCCAGTGGGTTTTTACATAAAGCTGAGAATAAAATCTACACGTTATAATAGATATTGATGTACTTCCCAAACAGCAAAGGCAAACTACCACTTAGACCTTTGTATATGGTTCTCATTTCATTTGGGTTTTAATAAAAGCATCATCTGAATATGGTTGACTTTTTTTGTCTGTCTAACCATCATTTCAAACAATCATAACCAGACTTGTTATTTGTAAATAAGTTTTGATGCATAATATGTTAGTTTAGACTGTAGTAGGGAAACCCAGGGGCTAACAAGGACAGGGAACTGAGACAGCACAGTCTATCTGCATGTGTATGCTAATATTCTATTTTGCTTCAATTAAGTGGTTTTTGATTGAGGTCAAGTCAATGACCCTTAATCCATAAGCAAACAAAAAAGTCTAAACACTTTTGTGAAAACAACACTCATCAGAGGGAGCTGGTTCTAGTGTGTGAGGAACCAGATATGGCAGCAGTTATTTGGTGGTGATATGGAGAGTAGGCTGATAGGATCCGTCATCTCTAAGGGTTTTAAAAAGTCTTCTATTAGTGGTCCCTTCTGGCTGTGCACACGCATGAGATTTGTCCATTCTGAGGTCTGCTGCTCACCCAGCTTCTCAGTTGCTTGATTCATGTTCATCCTTGGTTCTTTGTGTTCCCCTGAGTTAATGCCCTTGAGTTTATGCCACATAGTGCCTCTGTCTACAGGAGCAGAGTAGAAGAAACAGGAAAGAGGAATTACTCATCCTGTGAGCTATCAGTTGACTGCCTTGCTCCAATGTTCAAATGGAGAACATTTTCATACAGATTGAAATAAATATTATACACGATAATAATTCATAATATGTACATTAAATTGCATTCCTGTGACGTACACATATATGACAAGAAGGGAGAAGGGGAACTATGAGAGGGCAGGAAGATGTTTAAATTCGGGAAGAAGGGGAGCACAAGAGAGGATAATGGAATATGCATGTTATGAAAGAAGAACAAGGAGCTGCTGGAGGAGCACAAAAAGGTCAATAGGTGGGGATGAGTGAGAACAAAGAAAGGGAAAAGAAACACACATATTAATTTTTAAATGTGTATGGTTATTGCCTGCATGAATGTCCCTGCACCATCTTTGTTCCTGTTGCCTTCAGAGACCAGAAGAAGACACTGAATCCCCTCTAACTGGAGGTATAGACAGTTGGGAACCACCATGTGGGTGCTGGGAGCCAAACCTGGGTAATCTGGAAGCACAACCAGTGCTTTTAACCACTGTGGCTCTTTTTTTTTTTTTTTTTAATAAGTACTTTATTTTTTTTTCTTCAAGTTACATCTCAGTAACAAACCCCTCCCTATTCCCCCTTCCTAACCCGCCCTTCCACCCTCTTCCCTCCAGAGGTTTCCCCTTTCAGTCCAACAGCTGGTTCCTTCTCTTATAACAGTAAGTATTATACAAAACAATAGATATAAATATGCCACATTTATGAGATTAAATTGGCCCAGTATACCTTCCCAATGTTCAGTTTATACCTATTTGGCCCCTGACTTTAACATTCTACTATCTACCCAACTCCATGAGTTTAAAGGTCTATATGTGACTCAACATTCATACTATCTTGCAACACACTTTTAAGAGTATCTTCTTAGATCTATAACACCCTCTTGATTCCTAAACAGTTCAAAATTTAACTATAAGATTCTATCTGTCTATTCTTCAACCACCTCAGAGACCTGAGAGGGATAAATATATTTGCTTATATAGGAAGTGCAGAGCCTGCAGCTTCCAAAACTAAGAAAGAACATACCAGTAACTGCCTGGACAGTACCCATTTTCTCTCCATACATTCCAGCATCAATCTTCAGCCTTTGGGTCCTGTTTCTCTGACAGACATTTGTTGTAGAGCAGGGATTATGAAGGACTTACCTACCCTGTCTTGGCAGAGTTAGGCTGTCGACTTCCCTGCTACCAAGTTTTGTCCTTTTTGGACAGCAGTCTGTCTGCAGTTGGTGCAAGGGGTTTTTTCATGCCAAGAGAAAGGCTTGCCACTAATTCAACCATCTTACAGTGGAGGTTCTTCGATGCTTAACTTCTACTTGGAGTAGAATAGTGCTGTCAGGCGCTGATATGTCTCGATATCAAAAAAAAAATCTTGATTTAAGATAACATCTTTGAATGCCATATTCTGCAGATCTCTAGGGGTTTTTGAAGATGCCCTAACCATCTCTTGTATTTAGATAAGCAAATGTTGCTTGTCTCTTAGCCACTTGATTACTGGGTAGTTTAGAGAATATCTGTGATAGACTGTCATAGTAGCTAACAAAGAGACATGTTTGCATGACTAGGAGTTTGTTTTAACTATCCTAGACCATTTTAGATGGTTGGTATCAAGAGGTCAGAGCTTCACATTTTATTTTTAAGTATCTCTAGGTATGATACCATTGGGAAGCATTATCTTTAAATTTGTATCAATATACAAAGATCTATTCAATTGTGGTTAAATATACTCTTAATTATGTATCAATATACCAAGATCAATGCCTATGTAGCCCAATATAATCTTAATATTATGTCCATATGCAAGGGTCAATACCATTGTGGCCAATTATAATCTTAATTTTGTATCAATATACAAAGATCAATACCGATGTAATCCAATACAATCTTATTTTTGCACAATAAACAATGGTCAATACCACTTTAGCCAAATAACCTACTAATTTTGTATCAATATACAAAGGTATAAGGGCATATTCAATAATCTGCCCCTTCTTCTTGGACCTTCCTGTGCTATGTCTATATCTCATTTTTCTCAAGCCCATGCACTCCTACATAGGAGAGGAAGAAGGATACAGAAAAGGAAAAGTAGGAATTCCCTGGGGCTAACCTCCAAAACCCATTAAGACAGGACCATTTATCAGCTTGTAGTCTCTTCCCCTACATATCAGAGTTTTCAGTTATCCTTCAAATAACCTAAAAGAAGGGCGGAGAAACACCTTCCCCATCCACTGGGCATGGGACGTTGCTCTCTCAAAGTGACTTCCTGCTGATTTGGGTCGTAGTAGACCTGTTTGGGGCCCTAACCCAAATGGGAAAAATGGTTAAAAATGTTAGTACACTCCTTTTATGTTCAGTCCTTCTGTTCTCAGCTGTTTAGATGACCTAAGGGGTTTGTAATTAAGAGTATATTTAACCACAATTGAATAGATCTTTGTATATTGATACAAATTTAAAGGTAACGCTTCCTAATGGTATCATACCTATAGATACTTAAAAATAAAATGTGAAGCTCTGACCTCTTGATACCAACCATCTAAAATGGTCTAGGATAGTTAAAACAAACTCCTAGTCATGGAAACATGTCACTTTGTTAGCTACTATGACAGTCTATCACAGATATTCTCTAAACTACCCAGTAATCAAGTTGCTAAGAGACAAGCAACATTTGCTTATCTAAATACAAGAGATGGGTAGGGCATCTTCAAAAACCCCAAGAGATCTGCAGAATATGGCATTCAAAGATGTTATCTTAAATCAAGATTTTTTTTTGATATCGAGACATATCAGCACCTGACAGCACCCCCTATTCTACTCCAAGTAGAAGATAAGCATCGAAGAATCTCCACTGTAAGATGGTTGAGTTAGTGGCAAGCCTTTCTCTTGGCATGAAAAAACTCCTTGCACCAACTGCAGACAGACTGCTGTCCAAAAAGGATAAAACTTGGTAGCAGGGAAATTGACAGCCTAACTCTGCCAAGACAGGGTAGGTAAGTCCTTCATAATCCCTGCTCTACAACAAATGTCTGTCAGAGAAATAGGACCCAAAGGCTGAAGACTGATGCTGGAATGTATGGAGAGAAAATGGGAACTGTCCAGGCAGTCATTGGTATGTTCTTTCTTAGTTTTGGAAGCTGCAGGCCCTGCACTCCCTATATAAGCAAATATATTTATCCCTCTCAGGTCTCTGAGGTGGTTGAAGAATAGACAGCTAGAGTCTCATAGTTAAATTTTGAATTGTTTAGGAATCAAGAGGGTGTTATAGATCTAAGAAGATACTCTTAAAAGTGTGTTGCAAGATAGTATAAATGTTGAATCACATATAGACCTTTAAACTCATGGAGTTGGTTAGATAGTAGAATGTTAAAGTCAGGAGCCAAATATGTATAAACTGGACATTGGGAAGGTATACTGGGCCATTTAACTCTCATAAATGTGGCATATTTATATCTATTGTTTTGTATAATACTTACGTTATAAGAGAAGGAACCATCTGTTGGACTGAAAGGGGAAACTTCTGGGGGAAAGAGGGTGGAAGGGCGGGATAGGAAGGGGGAATAGGGAGGGGTTTGTTACTGAGATGTAACTTGAAGAAAAAAAAATAAAGTATTAAAAAAATTTTTCAAATAAATTTGGATGAAATAACCAATAACATGATATGGAACATCCAGAAACATTTATTTTATTTTTTTCTAAAACCTTAACCTAATTCCTCAGGTTATATCTCAAAGTCCAACCCCATTATTACAGCTACAGAATATCTCGTCTCCTAACTGTAAGACTGTGGTGCATTTACTGAGGGTTGTAGACTGAGGAAATAAGACCCCAATTCTGCATCCATCTATCATTCACTGGTACTATCTCATCTTGCCTACACATCACCCTCCTCACTGCCTGTCCATCTCTGGCAGAGATAATACTCATTCTCTAAATGCTACTTACTACTGCGGTAAGCCCAGCCTACCTGATGTTCAATGGATGAATATGTCTTCATTCCAATCATATTGATAAAGTCATCTGCATCCCCCAGTACATCCCAGAATGCTAAAGTATCAAAAGAGTTTGAGTATAAATCCAAAGATTATTATTCAATAAATATTGTTTATATAACCACAACTCAGATGAAAAAAAAGAAGCAGTAACAATGGATGGATCACTTATAGTTTGCAGATCTTTGCACAAGCTATTTCTATACTACTATATGGCCTTTCAACACTAAAGCCTGATGACATGCTTTCCTCTAAAAGTCACAGAGTTACTCAAGGACAGAACCTTTAGAATACTCATAATAGATTTTTCACTTAATTTATGTATCTAACTCCAAAATTCATTTGATTACATATGCAGGAAATATATGTGAAGTGTTATACTTCACATATTCCCCAAACAAAAATAAAAGCCTGGCAGAAAAGCAATCTGAAAGAAAGTTTGAAAACTCAGCAATCTCTGGCTATCAAATATAAGTAGATCTCAATAATGTTGCACTACCTGCTAGAAGCCTGATGTGCTGTTGCTATCAGGGCTCCATAATCAAAAGGAGTCCTTCAATGAAAAAAAAAACTATAGCCGTTTACCAATTTTTAAGTTGAACTCACAAAAATTTCAGATTTATATTTAGCTTTAGTTTTGTCTTAAAGCACTTCAATGCATAATACATTTCAGAAATATAATGTGGTTCTTGCACAGAAAGGCAAACCCTTGACTAGGAAACATTACCAACTGTAAACAGTGATGGTACTGCACAGACCTGGTATAAAGGCAGCCAAAACTACTGATAAATCAGTCAATGCACATCAACAGGGAGAACTTAGAACACACACATGCATGTTTGATGTCCTTTGCGTCACTCTGTTTGCTGATTGATGTGTACATATTTATGTGGTTTGTATATATGTACATTCATGTGCATGTGGAGGACTGTAGCCAATCTCACTTATCTCTCTCCATTGTTCTCCATCTCATTTTATGAGAACAGAATCTTGTAGATTCAGTTTGCCTCTTTTGGATATGGGTTTGCCTTCATATGATGATGCATCCAAAACATTAAATAAAATCTTCACTTTTCTCAAATTGGTCTTTATTTAGAAAGTCAGACTTTTCTTTGTTCAACTTATCTTTAGACTTGGGGAATAATAATAAGAGATGTTGGCTGTCAATCAAATCAGTAAGCCATTCTCACTAAAACTCTTGTGCATTTCATGAAATTCCAACAGGAAAAAATATGGGTTGGTGTATAGGAATAATAGAGGCACTGGAAGGAAAAACTGATGTGACAGAACGTTGACAAAGAATAGTCTGGAAAGGATTTAGATAGACAAGAAACTTAAAACGCCTAAGAGAGCATTATATACAGTCTTTGCAAAATTGGACAAGGGACCAGGGTTTCTTAAAAGCACAGGCAAGAGGAGGCAGCATATAAAACAAGAAGAGAAAAATAAAGTCTACAGTCTGTACTCCAGAACTTTCATTTAATTCAAATTATGATGTCAGCCATTATAAACAAAAGAGATAAGGCCTTCCTCAGACACATAAGTGACAGAGAACCCTCCAACACTGACGTGAACATATATTAGGGTAATGAAATCAATTCCTTACTAAGAACATCCCTCTTTTAGAAAGCTCACAATTGTTAGAATATTCTTGAATTTGGTAACAGCTATACCTTACTTGCTACAAGGAGATATGTGATGCCACACATCTCCAAAACAACCATGAGAGGCCTGATACTCCTAGAGTGTTTAAAACAACCATGAAATGATAAAACATCATGAGCATTTACTTTTGCAAGCATATCCAACCTTTTGATGGTGTGATGAAACACTGTCAACTACAAATTACACGCTCAAGAACTGGGTAATCAAATACCAAATTATATATCAAAAAGTATATTTAAAATAATTTTTAAAGTTTTGTTTATTATTTTATGTACATATGTATGTATGTATGTATGTATGTATGTATGTATGTATGTATGTATGTGTACCAAGTGAGTGTCTGGTGCATACAGAGGCCAGAAGAGGACACTGGATTCCCCTGGAACAAGAGTTGAGGGTAGTTGTAAAGCACCATGTGTTTGCTTGGAGGTAACCTGGGAGTTCAAGTTCTCTTAACTGTTAAGCTATCTCTCCATCTCCCCCCCCCAAAAAAAAACTCATAAAGTTTCCAGTTAAGTTTGTGTGTGTGTGTGTGTGTGTGTGCGCGCGCGCGCGCGTGTGTGCGTGCGCGTGCGCATGCACGCACATGTGTGTAGAGCTTCATTCATAGCTATACTGGGGCACATACAACCAGGCATATAATAGTCTTATCTTTTAATTTTGACTCTACCAGAACCTAAAAATGCCTAAAAAATACTTTCTATTTTCTTCTCCTTGCTTTCTATGTGTGCCTTAACATGATAAAAATCTGATTGGTCATTTTTTGTAACAGAAAATTATTTATAACACTTATATTTATTAATACTTAACAATCACCTATGAAGTTCCTAAACCTTAAAACCCAACCCTAATTCTAAAACCTATAATATAACGAAAAATATCTTATTACCTAAAGCATCCTAATGCCCATAAAAAATAAACACTTAACACTGACCTAAATTTCCTATAAGGATATTAATTCTTGATTCTTTTGGCATGGATCCATACAGATGGTTGATTTCCAACAGATTTCTCGATCTTAAAGTCTGTGAGCCTTATTTGTCAGTTTTTAAGGCCAGTTTATAAACTTAATCTGTTGTGACCATTGATGTAGGACGATCTTTTAATCAGCCAAGACTTGCCTCCATAGTCCTAGAGCCCAATTGTTTACAAGATTAAAAGTTTATCCAAATCACCTTGCAGTTCTGCTCACCTTTTCGATGCTCTGGAGCTCCAAGGGGGATGCTACCAATGGACTCTCTGTTCTGGCATTCTGGAGCAACAGGGTAGATGTTGCCAAAGGACTCTGCCTCTAAGCTCTTATTCCTGGCAGGTCAGCACAAAACAGTGATGAACAGTGGAGTGGTCTCTCAGCATATGTTGGCAGAGGAGGAAGAGGAGAAGGACAGTTGGGAGAGGCTACTTGGGCTTCCGATTTAAATCTCTTTTGTTATGATGATCTTGGCCTGAAATCTGGCATTCTTGTTGCCATGGTTCCTGGCGGGCTTTTAAGGCACGCCCCCACAACAGTGTGTCCTGTGGTCCCATTATCAATGACATCATCTGCGAGGCTTCTCTTGGTAGGCGTTCAAGGCACCCTTTCAATGGCAAATGCATCCGGTAGTAATCGGTTCCACCCATAACTTTTACCTGAGAAGCCAAGCTTCTGTTAATCCAAAATAACTTCACTAACCCTACCACAATTTTTTCCTCAGAAATCTTTTATCTCCATAATTTAGTATTGTCTTGGAAATAATGCCATGAAATACCAATTCTCTAACCAATAGACACATTTTCTTCACATTTTCTATATTTTATACTTGTATCATAGTTCCTTGAATCCTTCATCTTTACTAGCATGTCTTTGTTCTTTTCCTACTAACAACTTTATATAAAATTTTATAAGTAAAAATGAATCTAGAAGTGCTGGGTTACACAAGTAATATTAGAAATACACAATATTTTGAAGGCTAAGGCAGGAAATTGCTACAAGTTTAAGGCCAGACTAGACTACACAGTAAGATTCTATCTCAAAACAAAAACATACTTAAGAAATGGGGGGTTTCTTATCTTTTCCTCCAACCCCTTAAATTCTGGTATTTTTGGATATATGTGTTTTCCTACCTTCTTTCCTTTTCCTAAACAATCTTGTCTATTTTTTATGATCTACTGTCCAGTCTCCAAGTTAGCACATTTTAATTATTTATTACACAGGGAATACTTTTCCTGGTTCCTGGAACTCTGCCTACTGTGAATCTCCACCTTGCTCTCCATCAGAGGCAGAACTGAAGACACGTTGCACTCCCCAAACCTGCCATCACTAGAATTATGCTCACCAGTTTCATTAACCGAGATCTGAACTCCAGAGTCATTGGTTGTTCTTTGTTCCCACTCTGTCTATCCACCTTCCATCAATTACAAATCTAGTATACCCCAACTGCTCTCCCAACCTCACTCTATTCAGGGTTTATACTCACCCTCGTTTATGAAGACATTAGCTATTATCAAAACTCCTCAGTGGTCTTCAAAGTTTCTCCAGCCATCTTTTGTATAGCCTTCAAAACTATTGCACTAAAAGGTCAATTAGACCACATTGCTCAAACCCTTAAAGTTTATCACCTTTTAAAAGCTGATTGCCTTTCTTTTCTTTTGAAATTGAGCAGATTGTCTTTCAGAATCTGGCTCCTGCTATGTTTCTTCCTTTTCTACCGTCAATCTGTTTTGTATCATGGCATGGAAAATACACAAAGGAAAGGAAAGTCTGAGGGTGAAGATGAGAAAACCCTCACCCACCCCTGCATCCCTTTTCATCCTCTATGCTACAGTAGAAGAAGCATCCTATCTTCTCCTGCCTAAGGTTCTTTCTGAAGGTGGAGCCATGTCTGCAGTCACAGATCTCTCAGATTTGGACCAGGATCCAAGTGTTCCTTTAAGGCCAAGCCAATTACAACTACAAATTCCAAAGAGATCCCATAACCTAAAGGTTCCTCGCGAACCTCCAAACTACAAAAGCATGACATGACATCCTGTCTTCTTTTACACTCTTATCTTTCTTAGATAACCATATCTGCAGTTTTGCCACAAAAAAAAATTTCATGGATAAAGACAATGGAAGAATGAAATAAACATGGCAGCGCATCTACGTGATGAAATACTACTCAACTGTAAAAGGGAATAGAATGGAGGCTACAACATCAAGTGACACACAAATCATTACACTAAATAACACAAAAGGCCATTTGTAAGATCCTATCTGTATGAAATGTTCAGAACAGACAAGTCCACAATAAAAAGTAAATTCTGAGCCATTGGACTGGGAGAGGCCTGAGGCAGAGGAGAGTACCAGAAAGTCTTATAGGTTTTCATTCAGAGGAAGTAAAAATATTCTAAAGCTGATGATGATGGTTGGAGTATCTTCAATCATGCTAAAAGTATTGAATTTGTGTACTTTAAATGATTGAACTGTGTGTTTCCTGAACTGTGGTTAACTGCAACAGCAACAACAAAAAGGCAATGTTACAGAAGTACTCCCAAATTTTATCTCCAACTTAAACTTGTCCAACTTCCAGCCCACCTCTATCACTTATCTGTCTGTCTGTCTGTCTGTCTGTCTGTCTGTCTATCTTTCTATCTATTGCTCATCCTTCTCACATGGCCCCTTCCCTCCTCAAGTCTTATGTGTGTACAGTATACACCAGTGGACACTGGTACATTTTTCACCTTGCTTCTATTCAATGACCATATCTGAAACCACCTGTCCTGTTTTCATTATCAAGCCGAAGTGAACAGGTCTTTTTCTGGAATCTCAACTGCCAACAGTAAGACCCAAGCTCTAATTATGCTTCCATTATAGTAGTGCAAGATCTTTCTGTCTACCTGCCCACAGCCACTTGCTCCCTCAGCCACTGCAACACATTTCCAAACTCTATTCAGAGCTTTGCCTCAAACTGAATGTGGGCACAGAGCATACCTTTTCTGTCTTCTCTGTCTTAGCTTAGAAATCCCTGAAAGATTTAACTATCAGCCTTTAGCACTACCAATAACCACCTTCCAGGACTGGAGCCTTCTTCTTGTCTCTTGCATTTCTCTTTCCCTGGTTAAATCTTGCGTCATCCAGAAAGCTCATCTTCTTGCCATTCTGTCTCCCTAACTTGACAAATTACATACTCTTGCAGCACAATGACATTTCTCCACACTCATTCCTATCCTACTATAATACAAGGAACACACACATGTCATGGTATATTAATACAGTTCAAAGTGTTAGTTCTCACCTTCTACCTTATGTGAGACAGGATATCTGGTTTTTCACTGCTGAGTATGACAAGCTAGCTAGCCTGTGAGCATCCAGGGATTCTCCCACCTCCACCCTTCATCTTCCTGAGGAGTGTTGGGGTTACAGATTCATGCAGCTCTACCTGGTTTCTGGGGATCTGAATTCAGGCCCTCTCCTTCCATGGCTAACACAGTACCCTCTGAGCCATCCTCTGTCCCCTATTCATGGACCCTTTTGGTAAATATTATCTTTGTTACTAAGAAGTTCTCTTAGTTATGCCCTGTATCTTCCTTTTAGTACTATTGGTAGTTACTTTGTCATCTTTATATTATCCTAAGTGCCCAACAGGGTACCTGAAGCAGAGTAGTATATTGCTAATACACATTTTAAATTGAGAACTTCTTAATGAAACTTCTTGTTGAACTTATGGGAAATTTACTGCTAACTTCTCAACCCCACCCCAGGAAGAATCTAACAGAATAAGTGTAAAAGGGTTGGAATGCTCCAGGGACAGGTTGCTACAGTGACAGAATTATTTTTAAGGGTTGGATAGCTTACACTTTTGTTTGGCTAAATAGAACACACAGCAACAACGCAGACAGACAGATATGAGAAAGTGACATGGAAAGTGCAGCTATGGCTGGAAGAGATTAGGAGGTATCAGGTGGAGAGAGGAAAGATAGGGACAAGCTAAAAGTGAGAAATTTGGTGTAGGAACATGTAATGAAAATTTTCTATGAAGCTTTGCCCTGTGGTGTCCGATGTAAATATGTTTCCTGATCTTTAATTGAACTTTTAATAACATTCAATTAACTTGCTAATGAGCAGTGGAATTGTATCTAGTCTGTGATGGAAGAAAATGAATCAAGTTACTGGGTTTCACTTCCAGGTGCATGCTGGATGGGATCAACACAGTTGTGACTGTAATTCAAACACATCCAAGAATAAGAGTTATACCACCTATCATTTGGTTCTGCTGCAGATACTAGACTCTAACATATTTTTTTACTTTCTAACTATCTTGTACAAAAAATAAATAAATATATTGATACATATCAATATATATTGAAATATTGATATGTTGATATACCACAATTGAAAATTTTCAAACAAAGTAGCTTGACTTTCTAAGTTATGTTCATGAACTAAAGGCTTCTTGGCTTGTATTCTGGTTGCTTGTTCATTTCTATCTCTACAACAGTGAATAATTAGGATTATACGTTTGTGAGGCCTCTAGGTTTATGCTAAGTAGGGTTTCCAAATGTTCACGAAGATGCTGCAAGTTGCTCTTGATCCTTGAGAATCTGAGTTAGGACCCCAGGGAGAGCAGTTCAACAGGACAAATGGGCTGGCATTTTTTTTTTTTTTACTAAAGTTGTTATGTAATTTAGACCAACTTAGTGAATACATTAACTCATGAATGCATTAACTCTGGAGACTGCACTTGGAAGGTAGAATTACAAGGCTGTTCTGTACCACTTGTGAGGCCTTTTTAAAAAAGAAGTTCTTGGGAAACTTTCCTTTGAACTGTTAGTCAGGGGAATCCAAGAGAATCACAAAGCAATACAGGCTATTTCCCTTGTCTTTGATTTTCTGCCAGTGTTGAAGACACCAAACACTTTGGACACAGGACTTGAAAGAACTAGACAGGAACTGACCTGGAAGTCCCCTCCCTGAGGACTGTCATAGTATCTGAAGGTGCTATTCAAGTTGCCAAGGGAGAAAAGCATTCAATAGTCCTGTCTATCTATAAAGCCTACAAATGATAACAAGCAACTGGCAATATATCCCAAAAGATGCCCTAGTGGCACTTACATCTTGGAAGTAACCAATAATTGTCTAATTGGACTTAAGGCCAGCTCAAAGGAAGGAAATTATGCCTGGGATTGTAAATATATCAAGCTACCAGTGGCTGGTGGTATTGTGGGCCCCAGAAGAGAATTTATTACTGTCAGTTTCCTAAACTAGTATAATTTCTAAGTGCATTCTAAATACTTGTCATTATAGCTACACATACCTATCAAAGGAGCTTCTTTTTGCAGCAAACAGACACCATTACAGAAATATATAATTACTCAAAATACAAAGAACATAAGACTATGGGTACATTGCCCAAACTGGTACATTTACAATGCAGCCCCTACACCTAAGACTCAGAGAACATCAAGGAAGAGTGAACAGAAAGACTTTAAGATCTAGAGAACCAGGATATGTACTGTGAGATAGTGTCCTCTACATATAACAAAGAAGCTGTGCTCATGAAATCTCAACAATCTGGTCCCTTGAATATGTCCTAAACAATGGCAATACCAGTTGGCATACCAACTCGGATGTGTTTCCTGTGAAACACACAAAGCCCTATTCTTAGATGAAGAGGAACAGGAAATTAATGACTACTGAGAGAAGGAGAATTAGTCTTCTCCAGGGACAAGTTCCCTAAGAGATTACACAATCCCAAGTGGCCAGTCCTAAATGCTTACACATATGAGCACCACAAAATGGACACAGCAAGTTGCACATATATATGTGTATGTATGTATATGTAATAATAATGATTAAAGAAGAGACCATGAATGTAAGGGGTGGGGTGACATGGGAGGAATTAGATGGAAGAAAGGGATGGGCAGAAATGTTGTAAACATAACACTCACATATGACACTCTCCAAATAAAAATTATTATTTTTAAGGTTAGGATTAAAAATAAATATTGAAGAGAAGTCCTTTTGTTGGCTATGCCTGACCAAAGCACAACAAAGTGAGTTCATCTCTATATCTCAGGAACATACCTGAGTGCAATGGCAGGTGACAGAGGTATTGGCAACACTATGACCGACTGAGACAAGCGCTCCTACCGTCAGGTACCAGGCAAGTCTAACTTTGGCATTACACCTCACAGATGTCACAGGTTACTCACATGCTGGCCATCACAGGAAGCTCTTCAAATTGATGGACAATCGTGATCAGGAACAGAAGGAGTCAAATACTGCAAAGCATTTTTTCATTGTTCATCTCCTCCTACTTTCACAAGCCTGTGGAGTAAAGCAAAGATGGCTTCCACCTTTAACAATCACAGAAACATATTGAGAGTAGCAAGATAATGTTCTGACCACACAGCTGAAGGACCCAAGGCTACGACCTCACCATTAGGTTTGATTGTGTTACAGTTCTACATGTAGTACACTAAAGATGGTGTGTTTGTAGCCAGCCATGGTGGCACTCATCCTCATCCAAATCCACAGAGGGAAGTTGAGGCCAACCTGAGCTACACAAGACCCTGTCTCTAAAGAGCAAAAACAAACGACGGTGAGATTCTGTTTCTTTAAAAAGACATAAGCTCCAAAGCATGGTTTTCAAGGACAAAGAGGTGTTGTTTCCAGCTGTATTTTACAAGTTGAGAATGAGTTAAGGGATGTAGCTCAGCTGAGAGTGCTTGCCTACCATGCATGAAGTCCCCCTGACCCAATATCCAGCACCACATGAATTGAGTGAGTTGTCACACACCTGTACTCACAGTCCCTGGAAGTTGGAGGCAGGTGGATCAGAAGTTCAAGGTCATGCTCACCTACATAGAAAATAGAGAGTTTCATACCAGCCTGGGCTACCTAAGACATCCCACCACACCCCATTCCCCCAAAAAAAAACCCTGAAAATTAGAACAAAGAAAAAAGAAACTGAGTTAAACCACAATGTGTGTTGTTAGTAACAAAATGGTGCTTTGTCTTACAGAGTCATAGTGTCAATTATCCATGATATATTAGTACAGAATGGAAAGAAAAATAGATTCATAAAGTATTATCAGTTTTGGTAATGTGCAGTTATGCAAAGGAAACAAAAGAAAACAAAAACCATTTATAAAGTTTTTATAGTAGTACAGCAAAGAAAAGAATTAAAAATTCAATTTTTACATTAATATCTCTAAATACATATCCAATGAGTTAGCGTATTGGGCTTCGGTTTTGCTTTGTTTTTCTTTTGAGTGTGTGTGTGTGTGTGTGTGTGTGTGTGTGTGTGTGTGTGTGTGTGAATTTTACATCATACACCCTGTTCCCACTTATCTCCCATCTCCTCTCAGACTGGCCCTCAACTCTTGCAACCTCTTCCAACAACAACAAAAAATCTCATTGTGGAATCTGTAGTGTGTCACATAATATTCCCTTTTGTCCACACATTTTGCTTGTACATGTTCATTACAATTACTCCTTGATCTGGTATGAGGTCTCTGTCTCCTGTTACTTTTTCAGTAATGAAACCTCACTGGGACTCCTCTCAGATAGCCTGTTGTTGCCTTATGCCATGGAGATCCTATAGTTTTAGGTCTGTAGAACTTATCTCTTCATGCACTCCATCAGTTCATCCATGGAGTAGATGTTGGAGTGGGCCAACTCAATGCCATGGTTCTGGACCTGCAATATGCACATCCATGGCCAGCTCTACTGTGCTGTCCAGGTAAGGTGCAGGGCCTGCTGTCGCAAGTGCTCGAGGGAGGGACTGGTCCAGTTGTCCTGTTCCCCCATCAGGGCCAAATCTCCCACCTGCTGCATGTAGCAAGGGCAAAAAAGAGTGGAGGGATCTCTCTCTTGCCAATGCCACCACTTAGTGGACAAGAGTAAAGACCAGCTGTCCAGGGCTGGTTCACCTGTAACTCCCATAGTCAGGGCCAGCTCTACTGTGCTGCCAAGAAGAGGTCCAGGGCCTGATCTCCTGAGTGCTGCAGCATGAGGGGCCAGAGCAGATCTCCTGCTCCTGTGACACCACTGGAGCCAGATCTCCAGTCTGCCACTGGTGGTGAGGGCAAAAGGGAGGAGAGGGGATCTCTCCCTCACCAACAGAACCAAAAGGCATGGCTGACTCTCCCACCCTTGGGTCCAGCTCACCCACAACCCCCATATCCCAGAGCAGCCCTCCAGATGAGATACAGGGCCTACTCTTCTGAGTGTCACAGCAGGTAAATGACAGGACCAGCTCTCCTGCTCTCATAACCCCAGGGCCAGGTCTCCCCCATGCTATGGGTGATGAGAGGCAAAGGAGAGTAGGATATCACTCCCTTGTCCATGCCACCATAGACAACCATGTGGTGTGGCCAGTTTTCCCAAGATTGCATCCTTGGGGCTAGCTCCCTTGTAACTCATCAAATATGCATGGCCTGCTCTCCCAAGTACTGGAGCTGGATAGGGGCAAGGTCAGCTCTCCTGCTCTCATGCCTCTAGGGCCAGTTCTCCCATGCTGCCCAGGTAAGAGGTAGACTAGTTCTGCACAATCGTCAGCCATCAAAATGTCCCCAGGTGACAGCGCAGACCAGGAATGTACGCCTGGTTTTTGGTTAATGGACCCCTGCTGCTACAGTGCTATAGACCCAGATATGGCCCCTGTTGGCAGTAAAGGCCAGGATCCCACCATGTTCCTAGATGGTATCACTGTATACTCACATCAGGTTTTTTCTCACTACCCTCAATCCTCCAGTTCTGCCTCTCTTCATTGTGCCCACATTCTTCTATTTCTCTTTCTATTCCATTTATCCACCACTTACTTGTTCCCCTTAGTGGTGCCCAGGGTCTCTGAGTGTCTGGGCTTGTCTGAGGAGTGGTCTCAGGAGTGTTATGGCCCACTTGGGCATTCCACATTATGATGCCTGGAAGGGGTCATCTCCACCGTGGTCTGACCCCCGGGTCTTCATGGCACCAGATTGTTCTGCTAGCTCGCTGTCCAGGTCCCATGGTACCACTCTCGTAGTTATCTTGGGTTTGCTCCTTGCCCAGCTCTCCTGAGTGGCCAGATGCCTGGAGTCTGTGGTGCCAGGCAGAGTTCTTGTAGTATCTGGTTTGCTTCCTGTCCTGGGATCCCATCTGGTGCTTGTGTGGCACTAGACGGTGTTCATCACAGGCTAGCTCCCTATCAGGGCCCTGTGGCAACAAACTGGTGGTGGTGTCAGGCCTGCTTTTTTTTTTTCAGGGAATACTAGGTCAGAACACTGAATGCAGACATAGCCTCTTTTCTCTCTGCCATCTACATGTGACACAGCAGCCACAACTGCAGTCCCTCTAGGGGCAGGGGCCTTTGGTTTTTAAAATAAGTTTCTTTTTAAGACAAGCAGAAAGGAAATGAGCCAGTTCATAGAAATAATTTTTAAGTGTATTCTTAACCACAGAATCCATCTGCTTAATAAAGACATTTTGTATCAGAAAGAGAACTGCTGAGCAGTGTCACATGACCTAGAGGAGAGGACCCTTACCTGCAAAACATTACAAGTGGCTTCAACAAAAACAACAGCCACATACTTCAAATCTCCAAGAATTTGCATTTTTAATGTGAGAAAAAAATCTCTATCATCCAAAGAGAAACGTGCCCACATGGTTCCAAAAAGATAAGTTACTATCCGTCCTTTATTCTTGATTAAATGTTGGCTGTGTGTGTGAGATTGTGGTTCTGCAGAGACAACCTGTACCTTTCATCTTTTTCCTAGCACTACAGTGGTTTCAGTGTTGGTTAAAGATTCCCATTAGGACAGTTCACAGAGCTTTCGACTCCATTTGA
The DNA here is from genome assembly GCA_907164525.1 of Lophiomys imhausi. NCBI lineage: Eukaryota > Metazoa > Chordata > Mammalia > Rodentia > Muridae > Lophiomys > Lophiomys imhausi. The sequence continues at coordinate 11,153,286 of CAJQZJ010032178.1, read as the reverse complement.
ATAAAAATGGCATTAAAATGTATAGTTCGTGACACCACAAATGTTCTCTAGTTATCACCCATCCAAAAAGATGCCAGGCAGAACCATTTAAAAGAACAGCAGTTACCCTCCAATGAAGCTGAGTGGCAGCCGATATAAATAGCTTCGTTATTTATATATCTCTCCTACACGGTCCAAAAAAAACTAACAAGGAAGGATTCCATGTTGTTTGGTTGACTTTTGTGCCACATTAAAGGTTTGTTGCCAGCTTCAGTCAGATCTTCCATCTGAAGAAGGATGTTACAATCCAAATCAGTTATTAGGAAAATCCTCAGTCAAGTTACTGAAACCACTATTCAGACTTGTGATTAAGAACAAAGCCATAAGGTCAGTAACAGCAGCACAGACTCCTGCATAAGCTCCTGACACAGAGAGTGTTCCAAAAGAGCTGAGCAGTTTGCTCTAAGCAAATAAAGGCAATGCTTAGCAGTATAAAAGTAAAAGAGAGATAGCGGACTAAGAGCAGATAAACAAAAAGCTTATTGGGAAATAAGGGAGAAAGAGATAAAATATAATGGAGTAGGATGGTGAAGAGAGCAACATACTAAACAGGAAAAAAAACTTATATGTTATTCTCTTCTTATTCTGCAAGAGTGCTACAAAAAAAGTATTGCCTTGAGGGGGGGCCAAGATGGCGGCAACATACACTGACGCATTTTGAACGCGGGAAAAAAGAGCCATAAAAAACACAGAGTTATTGGGCACTGTGCAAAAACCAGAGGGGCTAGACCCCCCTGGAAATATTCACAACTCCGAAGGGACTGTTAAAAGTCCCAGGGTAAGGCTCTCCCCCCATCTCTCGCAGACACGGAAGCCACTACACCCAGGATTCGGGAACTCTCATTTGGAGAGGCGCCTGGTAAGATCGACCCCAACTCACAGCAGGCAGAATCACAGGCCACATGGCAATTGCCCACTAGCCTACTGAGCTTCCCACACCTCAGGAAGAACTTATAGCCACTTAAGAAACTTTAAGGGATAGTGGAAGTCTTAGCAAGGAAGAAACAGGGCGCTCGGAGGGTGGTCCGCAGGCACTAGAGACACGGAGGTTCCGAGAGAGCGGGAAGCCACCAGCAGGCAAAGTAATCAGGGTGGGAAGTAGGCTCAGGCAGGCGGGAGGGGCCGAATCCCCGCAACCACGGCAGCACAGCTGGGGAGGGAGGCCGGCGTGGGCAGGGCCAAATCCCTGCGCACCCATGACAGGATAACTGGGGAGGGAGCCCGGCAAGGGCGGTGCCAGGGATCCGCGCACCCACGGCTGAGCTGCTGGGGTGAGAGACCAACTTAGGTGGCCGGAGGATCCGGGGCTCGGTGCACCCACGGCTGAGCAGCTAGGGAGGGAGACCCATGGCTGGGCAGACAGGGAGGGAATCAGGCACAGGGGTCAGGCCTGTGGTGAGAAGCCTAGTGAGAAACCAGAAGTCAGGGGACCATAGCTGTATTCTGGAAAATCAAGACATATTAGGTGTGGAGCCAGACCCTGTCAGCCTCCATGATGAAAAACAAAGCCCACAGAATCTGTGCCTAGGCAAACAGGTCCATACCATCAGAACCATTACAGGCTGATAACTCAGAGTGCAACATAGAGAAGTTTGAATTGGGAGCAGTGAAACAATCCTGGTCCATTACTCACAACCTGGGAATAGGCTGCATCAGCTCACAGTGCTTCAGACAATTAAAACCACGGTGACCCTGAAATCCCCGTGTAAGCAACGACAGATAGCCAAGTAACTCATCCCCTGCACCAAAGCATCCCCTGTGGATCCAAGCACAGAAAACGACAAGAACAGACAGCTAAACACATCCAATGGCCAAAGGTCCAAGAAAAAATAGAAATCAAGGAAATATGTCTCCAACAAAGCAGAATTATCCTAGCTCATCCAACTCGGATGACCTCACACCAACAGAAACACATGAAAACGTTGACAATTCTGCATTATGGAAAGTGATAGAGTCCCTTCAAGAAGAATTTAAATCTATGAAGGAATTCAAAGAAGCCACAATTTTAAAAGTCAAAACAACGAACAACACCATTAAAGAGCTCCAAGCCAAGGTGACAGAGCTTTAACAGGTAAAGGACAAAGGAATGAAAGATTTTCAGACAAAAACAAGCAAGCTGGAGAAGGAAATGTACAAAACGAACAAAACCATACAAGACATGAAAATAGAAATAGAAACAATAAAGAAAACACAGTCAGAGTTAAAAGAGGAAGTGGAGAATCAAGGGATGAGAACAGGAAGTACGGATGTGAGTATCAAAAATAGGATGCAAGAGATGGAAGACAGGATCTCAGGCATGGAAGATTCGATAGAAGAAATCACTACAACATCCAAAGAAAATGAGAAGGCTAAAAAAAAATCTCTCACCCTCAACATCCAAGAAATCAAGGACTCAATGAAAAGACGGAACCTAAGAATTATAGGTATAGAGGAAAGAGAGGACTCCCGACTCCAAGGTACAGGAAATATCTTCAACAAAATCATAGAGGAAAACTTCCCAAACCTGAAAAAAGAGATGCCAATAAAAATCCAAGAGGCTTACAGAACACCAAACAGATTAGATCAGAAAAGAAACTCCACTCGCCACATAATAATGGAAACACCAAATGTACAGAACAAAGAACGGATATTAAAAACTGTAAGAGAAAAAGGTCAGGTCACATACAGAATTTCAGACCCATCAGAATTACACCTGACTTCTCATCAGAAACTTTAAAAGCTAGAACGGCCTGGACAGATATATTACAAGTCCTGAGATATCATAGGTGCCCAGCCAGACTACTTTACCCAGCAAAACTCTCTATCAACATAGATGGAGAAAACAAGATATTCCATGACAAAATCAAATTTAAACAATATCTACCCACAAACGCAGCCCTAAAGAAAATCCTAGAAGGAAAATCCCAATCCAGAGAAGAAAACTCCACCCAAGAAAACAAAGGGAATAGAAAAACGCTCAGCAACTAAACCAAAAGAGGCACAGGACCACCACCTATACCAAACTAATGGGAAATAACAACCCCAGGTCACTAATATCCATCAACATCAATGGACTCAACTCCCCAATAAAAAGACACAGGTTTACAGAGTGGATCCGCAAGCAAGATCCTTCCTTTTTCTGTATACAAGAGACACATCTCACTACCAAAGAAAGACAAGAGTAAAGGGGTGGTAAAGGTTTTCCAAGCAAATGGACCCAGGAAGCAAGCTGGAGTAGCCATCCTAATATCAAACAAAACAGACTTCCAACTGAAGTTAATGAAGAAAGACAAACAAGGGCACTATATACTCATTAAAGGGAATATTCATCAAGAGGAAATCTCAATACTGAACATCTATGCCCCAAATACAAAGGCACCTACTTTCGTAAAAGAAACACTTCTACAACTTAAAGCACACGTCGATCACAACACATTAGTAGTGGGAGACTTCAACACTCCACTCACAGCAAAGGACAGATCATCAAGACAGAAGACAAACAGAGAAATATTGAGTCTAACAGAGATCATGAAACAAATGGACCTAACAGATATCTACAAAACGTTTCACCCAAACACAAAGGAATACACCTTTTTCTCAGCACCCCACGGAACCTTCTCCAAAATCGACCACATAGTTGGTCACAAAGATAGTCTCAATAGATACAAGAAAATTGAAATAACACCTTGTATCTTATAAGACCACCACGGAATAAAGCTGGTCTTCAACAGCAAAAGAATCAACAGAAAGCCTACACACACATGGAAATTGAACAGCTCCTTACTGGAAGACCACTGGGTCAGGGAAGAAATAAAGAAGGAAATCAAAGACTTCTTAAAATCTAACGACAATGAAGAGACAACACACCCAAACCTATGGGATACATTGAAAGCTGTGCTACGAGGAAAGTTCAGAACAGTAAGTGCATTCAAAAAGAAAATTGTGACAGCTCATATTAGTGAATTAACACCTAAGCTGGGTGAATTGGAAAAAAAAAGAAACAAACACTCCCAAGAAGAGCAGAAGGCAGGAAATCATCAAACTTAGGGCTGAAATCAACAACTTAGAATGAAAAAGAACTATACAAAGAATCAATGAAACCAAGAGTTGGTTCTTTGAGAAAATCAACAAAATAGACAGACCCCTAGCCAAATTAACTAAAAGGCAAAGGGAAAGAACTCAAATCAACAAAATCAGAAATGAAAAGGGAGAAATAACAACAGACATTGAGGAGATCCAGAAAATATTCGGGCATTACTTTAAAAATCTATATTACATTAATTTGAAAACGTAAGCGAAATGGACAATTTCCTCGATAAATTCCACCTAACAAAACTAAATCAAAATCAGATTAACAGCTTAAACAGCCCAATAACACCCAAGGAAATAGAAACAGTCATTAATAATCTAACAACCAAAAAAAGCCCAGGGCCAGATGGCTTTAGCACGGAATTCTATCGGACCTTCAAAGCAGAGCTAACACCATTACTTTTCAAACTCTTCCACCACAGAGAAACAGAAAGAACACTGCCAAACTTATTATATGAGGCCACTGTCATTCTGATTCCTAAACCACACAAAGACCCAACAAAGAAAGAGAACTTCAGACCAATCTCCCTCAAGAACATAGATGCAAAAATACTTAATAAAATACTAGCAAACCGAATTCAGGAACACATCAAAAGTATCATACACCATGATCAAGTAGGCTTCATCCCTGGAATGCAGGGATGGTTCAATATACGAAAGTATATCAATGTAATTCACCACATAAACAAGTTGAAAGAAAAAAAAACACAGATAATCTCGCTGATGCAGAAAAAGCATTTGACAAAATCCAACACCCCTTCATGCTAAAAGTTCTGGAGAGAACGGGCATACAAGGACCATACCTAGAAATAATAAAGGCAATATACAGCAAGCCAGTAGCCAACATCAAATTAAATGGAGAGAAGATTGAAGCATTTCCTCTAAACTCAGGGACAAGACAAAGATGTCCACTTTTAACATATCTCTTCAATATAGTACTTGAAGTCTTTGCTAGAGCAATAAGACAACTAAAGGTGATCAAAGGGATAAAAATTGGAAATGAAGAAGTCAAATTATCCCTATTCACAGATGATATGTTAGTATACATAAGCGACCCCAAAAACTCCACCAAAGAACTCTTACAGCTGATAAACAACTTCAGCAAGGTGGCTGGATACAAAATTAACTCAAAAAAATCAGAAGCCCTTCTTTATACAACAAACAAACATACTGAGAAAGAAATAAGGGAAACAATCCCCTTCACAATAGCCACAAACAACATAAAATACCTGGGAGTAACTCTAACCAAGCATGTAAAGGACCTATATAACAAGAACTTCAAGCACCTGAAGAAAGAAATGGAAGAGGCCTTTAGAAGATGGAAATATCTCCCATTCTCATGGATAGGTAAGATCAACATAATAAAAATGGCTATCCTACCAAAAGCAATATATAGATTTAATGCAATTCCTATCAAAATACCAACACAATTCTTTATAGACCTGGAAAAAGCTATTCTCAACTTCATATGGAACAACAAAAAGCCCAGAATAGCTAAGTCAATCTTGTCCAATGAAAAAACATCTGGAGGTATCACCATCCCAGATTTCAAGCTGTACTACAGAGCAACAGTAATAAAAACAGCATGGTACTGATATAGAAACAGACCAGTGGATGAATGGACTCGAATTGAAGACCCAAACATGGACCCACACACCTATGGCCAACTAATCTTTGACAAAGAAGCCAAAACCACACAATGGAAGAAGGACAGCATCTTCAACAAATGGTGCAGGTCCAACTGGATGTCCACTTGCAAAAGAATGAAATTAGACCCATACCTATCACCTTGTACCAAACTTGAATCCAAGTGGATCAAAGACCTTAACATAAAGCCGGCCACACTAAATATACTAGTAGAAAAAGGAGGAGAAACCCTCGAACTCATTGGCACAGGTGACAACTTCCTGAACAGAACACCAACAGCTCAGGACCTGAGATCAACAATCAATAAATGGGACCTCATGAAACTGAAAAGCTTCTGTAAGGCTTCTGTCATTCGAACAAAACGGCAACCAACAGACTGGGAGAAAATCTTCATCAACCCCACATCTGATAGAGGGCTATTATCTAAAATCTACAAAAAACTCAAGAAACTAAATGCCAAGAAACCAAATAATCCAATCAAAAAATGGGAGATGGAGCTAAATAGAGAATTCACAAAGGAGGAATCCCTAAGGGCTGAGAGACACCTGAAGAAATGTTCAACATCCTTCATCATCAGAGAAATGCAACTCAAGACGACCCTGAGATTCCACCTAACACCTGTTAGAATGGCTAAGATAAAGAGCTCAAATGATAGCGCATGGTGGCAAGGGTGTGGAGAAAGGGGAACCCTACTCCATTGCTGGTGGGAGTGCAGGCTTGTGCAACCACTATGGAGGTCTGTCTGGTGATATTTTAGAAATCTAGGAATAACCTTGCCTCAGGACCCAGCCATATCACTTTTGGGTATACACCCAAAGGACCTCTCATGGAGACATAGGGAAGTCTCCTCATCTATGTTCATAGCAGCCTTATTTGTAATAGCTAGAAATTGGAAACAACCCAGATGTCCTTCAACTAAAAAATGGATTAAAAAACTGTGGTACATCTATACAATGGAATTTTACTCAGCTACCAGAAACAATGAAATCATGCAATTTGCAACCAAATGGGTGGATCTAGAGAAGCTCATCCTGAGTGAGCTAACCCAGTCTCAGAAGGATGCACATGGCATCTATTCACTTATAGTAGGATTTTAGCTATATCGTACAGGATATCTGTACTACAACCAACACACCAAAAGTAACATGAACATAAACTTTTTTTTTTATCTTTTTCTTTTTCCTTCTCCTTTTTTTCTTTTTTCTTTTTCCTTTTCCCTTTTCTTTTTCCTCTCTTTTTTGTTTATATTCTTTGTTTTTGTGGGTTTGTGTGTTTGTTGGTCTTTTTTTTTAGTATTCCCCCAGTAGCAAGGAGACACCTTTTACTAGCAGTACTGCCTCGTAGGCCCCCGGTGAATGAAGAGGCTCTTGGCCCTCATATGACTCCTGATCTGTGGTGAGAGACTGTTAGGCAGGGACACTTCACCCCAGAGGAACAAGACGGAAGGGTCTGTGGGTAGAGCATGGGAGGGTGGGGCTGGGAAGTGGGAAAAGAGGACAATATGATAAGGATGTAACCTGAAGCAA
>CAJQZJ010032178.1:11116789-11145606 GCA_907164525.1 Lophiomys imhausi | reverse complement strand
GTTTTTGTGGGTTTGTGTGTTTGTTGGTCTTTTTTTTAGTATTCCCCCAGTAGCAAGGAGACACCTTTCACTGGCAGTACTGCCTCGTAGGCCCCCCGGTGAATGAAGAGGCTCTTGGCCCTCATATGACTCCTGATCTGTGGTGAGAGACTGTTAGGCAGGGACACTTCACCCCAGAGGAACAAGACGGAAGGGTCTGTGGGTAGAGCATGGGAGGGTGTGGCTGGGAAGTGGGAAAAGAGGACAATATGATAAGGATGTAACCTGAAGCAACAAACAAATAAATTTATTAACTAAAAAAAAAAAAAAAAAAAAAAAAAAAAAAAAAAAAAAGGGCAGGTGGCAGGGCTGAAACACTGTGAATGGAATAGAGGATACAGCCGTTCGGCCTGGTTTTGCAGACCTCCAGGTGATGAGAAGACGTGGAGCTAAGGTAAAATATAAGAGAATTGTGGTGTTTTCCCATGTCTTTGACTTCAGTGGAGACGGGGGTGCACCGTAGAATTGGTGGTCTTATGTATTCTGGAGTCATACGGAGCGGGGTGGTGAAGGTGCATACTCATGGTCCCACCATTCAAGAAGAGTACACCCTTGGTCCCAGCACACTGGAGACAGAAACGGGCAGATCTAGGAGCTCAGGGTCAGCCTGATGCAGGGCAAACTCTAAATAGAGAAAGACTTCGATCCAGGAGTGGTGGAACACATCTTTGATCCCTTCAGATGAGAAACACAGGTTCCTGTTCCCAATAATTAGAGTTCAGAGACACACACATGGGATTTGGAGGGACCTAGGTTTGGAGGCTACTTACAAAAGGCCTTCTCGATGCAGGCAGATTGTCCTTTGGGATCTCAAAATGTATACACTAGAGCTGGTTCAGCTCCAAGGTGACAGAATGATTTCTTCTTTAACCCGGATTGAAATATAACGCTTTGTGTGTTGTCAGAAGGCCAAATTTGCTTCAGGAGAAGTACTACCTAGCCCCCCCATCCCCCCCCCAGGAAAAAAAAAAGAGGGCAATTGTCCTAGGGTTGGGATTGGGGCAGGGCTCTGTTCTTATCGTTCCAGGAGAATCAAAGCGTCCATTAGGGGAGCCCGGGGATGGCTGGACAGTGGAAACCTTAGCAGAGAGCAGAATCAGGCACCAAGGAGGACGAGTGACCCAGTTGAATCAGCCTGGCAGACTTCCTCAATAGCTGTCTCCATCTCTCCATCGGGGGCCTGCAACCACTGCAATCCAATGTCGCTGGGACCGTTCAGCTCTACACAATGCCCCGGCCGGAACCTCAGTGAAGACTGCAAGATCAGCTTCTGCCTACAAACTCCTTAGGTCATCTAAACAGCTGAGAACAGAAGGACTGAACATAAAAGGATTGTACTAACATTTTTAATCATTTTTTCCATTTGGGTTCGGGCCCCAAACAGGTTTACTACGACCCAAATCAGCAGGAAGTCACTTTAAGAGAGCGACACCCCATGCCCAGAGGGTGGGGAGGGTGTTTCTCCACCCTTCTTTTTGGTTATTTGAAGGATAACTGAAAACTCTGATATTTAGGGGAAGAGATTACAAGCTGATAAATGGTCCTGTTTAATGGGTTTTGGAGGTTAGCCCCAGGGACTTCCTACTTTTCCTTTTCTATATCCTTCTTCTCTCCTATGTAGGAGTGCATAGGCTTGAGAAAAATGAGACATAGACATAGCACAGGAAGGTCCAAGAAGAAGGGGCAGATTATTGAATATGCCCTTATACCTTTGTATATTGATACAAAATTAGTAGTATATTTGGCTAAAGTGGTATTGACCATTGTTTATTGTGCAAAAAAAGATTGTATTGGATTACATCGGTATTGAGCTTTTTATATTGATACAAAATTAAGATTATAATTGGCCACAATGGTATTGACCCTTGTATATGGACATAATATTAAGATTGTATTGGGCTACATAGGCATTGATCTTTGTATATTGATACATAATTAAGAGTATATTTAACCACAATTGAATAGATCTTTGTATATTGATACAAAATTAAAGGTAACGCTTCCTAGTGGTATCATACCTAGAGATACTTAAAAATAAAATGTGAAGCTCTGGCCTCTTGATACCAACCGTCTAAAACTGTCTAGGATAGTTAAGTAAAACAAACTCCTAGTCATGCAAACATGTCACTTTGTTAGCTACTATGACAGTCTATCACAGATATTCTCTAAACTACCCAGTAATCAAGTTGTTAAGAGACAAGCAACATTTGCTTATTTAAATAAAAGAGATGGATAGGGCATCTTCAAAAACCCCAAAGATCTACAGAATATGGCATTCAAATATGTTATCTTAAATTAAGATTTTCCTTTTTTTTTTGATATCGAGACATATCAGCTCCTGACAGCACCCCCTATTCTACTCCAAGTAGAAGATAAGCATCGAAGAATCTCCCTGTAGATTATCAGAAGCTACTCCTCCTATCCAAACACACTCTTATCCCCATTTATCATCCTCTCTTCAACCCAGTTCCACCTTTGTCAGTCTCTTCTAAGTGTTGCCCTGATCTCCTTTTCTATGTGACAACCTTCTTAGTTTCCACATGTAAGACATGTAAGAACATGTGCACTTTGCCTTTCTCTATGTGATTGTTTCACTTAGTATGATATCTCCCAAGCCCATCATGTTCCCACAAATGACAGGATTTCACTCTTTCCTATGGCTGAAAATATTCCTCTGTGTATACACACTACACTCTCTTGTTGTATCCCCTCAGTATTGATAGACTCTTGGTTGATTGTGCATTTTAGATATAATCAGTAGTGTTACAGTAAATGCAGATATGCAGGGATCTTTTCCATATGCTGACTTCCTTTTTTATTATTTTTGACTGCATGCCTAATACTGCAGTTGCAGGATCAATTTATAGTTTTGTGAGGATATGCCATAGTATTTTTCGTAATAGCTGTACTCATTTACATTCCCACCAACAACACATGAGAGTTTCTATTTATCCAGTATTTGTTAAAGGTTTGTTTTGGTTTAGTTTTTTTTTTATTTTGAATAATATGCACTCTAACTGAGGTGAGTTGGTATCTCATTATAGTTTGACATTTCCCTGATAATTAGGAGTGTTGAGATTTTCATACACTTACTGGTAATTTTTCATGTATTCTTTTGAGAAATGCCTATTTAGATGAGTTGCTCATTTTAATTGGATTGTTTGCTTGTTTTGCCATTGAGTTTTTTATATATAATTGACATTAAGGCCCTATCAAATGAATTACTTTCTCCAAAATAAAAAATTTTTAATTCAGAATTTTCAAAGTATTCACATGCTGAAGGAAGATGTGAAAAGTGTGTTTGGGAATGATATTGCCTCTATTATAAACCTAAACACCACACTGAAATGAATATTATAGGGAATAAAAGTACTGTATATACATATACATATATATGTACATATGAAGACACAAACACAGATGTTAGATGATTAAAATATACATAAGTGATTGATATATGTTAGACAGAGAGAGATGTAGATAGATGAATAGACAGAAAGATAGACAGATGATAGATAGATAGATAATAAATATTTGATGAAGAGACAGATAATAAATGATAAATATACAGATAGATAGATGATAGAATTAGTTAGATGATATATTTAGTTAGATAAAAAGATGATAGATGTTAGATATATAGATGAATGATAGAGATAGATAGATAGGTAGATAGATAGATAGATAGATAGATAGATAGATAGATAGATAGATGTTAGTCAGATTTATTCTATTTTTCTGAGAAGAATTTTTTTTATTTATTCAAGTTACATCTCAATCGCATTCCCCTCCTTATTTCCACCTCCAGTCCCACCCTCCCACTCTCAACCAACCCAACCTCTTCCCCTATTTTTTAAGTTTAAGGTATATCTTATTTCCACCTACAGTTTCCCCTTTCAGTCCAACACATGGCTCTTTCTCTTATAATAATAAATACAATAAAAAACAACAGAGGTAATTAGGTCACAGTTATGGGAGTTATTTGGCTTAGCGTGCATTCCCAATGTCCAGTCCATATGTATTTGGTACCTGACTTTAACATTCTACTATTTAACCATCTCCATGAGTTTAAAGTTCCATATCTAACTCAACATTCATACTAACTTGCAACACAATGTTAAAAGCATCTCTTTAGGTCTACAACACACTTTTGACTCCTAAACAACTCAAAATTTATTTATGAGACTCTAGCTATCTGTTCTTCAACCACCACAGAAAACTGAGAGGAATAAATATATCTTATTTTATAGGAAGTGCAGGGTCTGTGGCTTCCAAAACTAAGAAATGATATACCAATGGCTGCCTGGACAGTTCCCATTTTCTCTCCATACATTACAGCATCGATCTTCAGTCATTTGGCCCCGTTTCTCTGACAGACATTTATTGTAGAGCAGGGATATGGAGGACTTGCCTACCCTGTCTTGGCAGAGTTAGGCTATCAACTTACCTGCTTCCAAATTTTGTCCTTTTTGGACAGCATTCTGTCTACAGTTGGAGCAAGGGGCTTTTCCTACCAAGAGATAGGCTTGGGACTAATTCAATCATCTCCTACTGGAGATTCTTCGATGCTCATTTTCTACTTAGGGTAGAATAGGGGATGCTGTCAGGAGTTGATATGTATTGATATAAAAAAATCTAAAGTAATGAAAACATCTTTGAATGCCATAATCTGCAGATATTTTGAGGTTTTTGAAGAGGCGCTATCTCTAATATTAGGATAAGCAGATGTTGCTTGTCTCTTAGCAGCTTTATTTCTGATTAGCTTAGAAAATAACTATAATAGGCTGTCATAGTACGTAACAAAATGACCGACTTGCATAACTATTAGCTTGCATTTCTTAATTATCCTAAACAGTTTATGAAAATTAGTAGTAAAAGGTCAAAACATCACATTTCATTTTTTTTCTTTACCTCCTAACCCTTCACGCCATTTCTCTGGGGTGGGGTGTCCTTATATAACAGTCCCTCATCTCAGTTGAGAGGTTGTATGAGGGCCAAGAGCCTTCTCATTCATTGGGGGTCTACGAGGCAGTATCACTAGTGAAAACTGTCTCATTGCACAGGAGAGAGAAATAAAAAACAAACAAACAACTGAACAGACACTCAGATAAAAAAGAATAAAAAAATAGAAAAAATATATAAAAATTAAATAAATAAATAAATAAAAATAAGAAGTATATGTCCAAGTTCCCTTTGGTGTGTTAGTTGTGGTATCGATACCTTCTACTACATAGCTAAAATCCTACTATAAGTGAATAGATGCCATATGTATCCTTCTGAGTCTGGGTTAGCTCGTTCAGGATGAGCTTTTCTAGTTCCATCCATTTGGCTGCAAATTGCATAATTTCATTTCCTGGGAGCTGAACAATATTCCATTGTGTAGATGTACCACACCTTTTTAACCCATTCTTCATTTGAAGGATATCTGGGTTGTTTCCAGTTTGTAGCTATTACAAATAAGGCTGCTATGAACATAGATGAGGAAACTTCTAATGATTCCCTGAAGAGGCATTTGGGTGTATACCCAGAAGTGGTATGGCTAGGTCCTGAGGCAAAGCTATTCCAGGTTTTCTAAGATATCGCCAGACTGACCTCCATAGTGGTTGCACAAGCCTGCACTCCCACCAGCAATAAAGTAGGGTACCACTTTCTCCACACCCTCTCCAGAATGTGTTGTCACTTGAGCTTTTGATCTTAGCCATTCTGACAGGTGTGAGATGGAAACTCAGAGTCATCTTGAGTTGCATTTCTCTGATGATTAAGGATGTTGAGCATTTCTTCAAGTGTCTCTCAGCCATTAGGGATTCCTCCTTTGTGAATTCTCTATTTAGCTCTGTCCCCCATTTTTTGATTGGATTATTTGGTTTCTTGGCATTAAATTTCTTGTGTTCTTTGTAGGTTTTGGAAATTAGCCCTCTGTCAGATGTGGGGTTGGTGAAGATTTTCTCCCAATCTGTAGACTGCCGTTTTGTTCGAATGACAGTGTCTTTTGCCTTACAGAAGCTTTTCAGTTTCATGAGGTCCCATTTATTGACTGTTGATATCAGGTCCTGAGCTGTTGGTGTTCTGTTCAGGAAGGTGCCACCTGTGCCAATGAGTTCGAGGGTTTTTCCCACTTTTTCTTCTAGTAGATTTAGTGTGACCAGCCTTATGTTAAGGTCTTTGATCCACTTCGACTTAAGTTTTGTACAAGGTGATAAGTAAGGGTCTAATTTCATTCCTTTACAAGTGGACATGCAGTTGGACCAGCACCATTTGTTGAAGACGATGTCCTTCTTCCATTGTGCCATTTTGGATTCTTTGTCAAAAATTAGGTGGCCATAAGTGTGTGGGTCTATTTCTGGATCTTCAATTAGATTCCATTGATCTACTTGTCTGTTTCTATACCAATACCATGCTGTTTTCACAACTATTGCTCTGTAGTACAGCTTGAAATCTGGGATGGAGATACCTCAAGATTTTTTTTTTTTTTTTTTTACTGTACAGGATTGATTTAGCTATTCTGGGCTTTTTGTTGTTCCATATGAAATCGAGAATAGCTATAAAGTCTATAAAAATTGTGTTGGTATTTTGATAGGAATTGCGTTGAATCTATATATTGCTTTTGGTAGGATGGCCATTTTTATTATGTTGATCCTACCTATTCATGAGCATGGGAGATCTTTCTATCTTCTAAAGACCTCTTCCAGTTCTTTCTTCAAGGGCTTGAAGTTCTTGTTGTACAGGTCCTTTACTTGCTTGGTTAGCGTTACCCCCAGGTATTTTATATTGTTTGTGGCTATTGTGAAGGGGGTTGTTTCCCTTATTTTTTCTCAGCCCATTTGTTTGTTGTATAGAGAAGGGCTTCTGATTTTTTTGAACTAATTTTGTATCCAGCTACTTTGCTGAAGGTGTTTATCAGCTGTAAGAGTTCTCTGGTGGAATTTTTGTGGACACTTATGTATACTATCATATCTTCTTCAAATAGGGATAATTTGACTTCTTCGTTTCCAATGTTTATCCCCTTGATCTCCTTTAGTTGTCTTATTGCTCTAGCAAGAACTTCAAGTACTATATTGAAGAGATAGGGTGAAAGTGGACATCCTTGTCTTGTCCCTGTGTTTAGAGGAAATGCTTCAAGTTTTTCTCCATTTAATTTGATGTTGGCCACTGGACAGCTGTATATTGCTTTTATTATTTCTAGGTATGGTCCTTGTATGCCCGTTCTCTCCAGAACTGCTAGCATGAAGGGGTGTTGGATTTTGTCAAATGCTTTTTCTGCATCTAGCGAGATTATCATGTGGTTTTTTTTTCTTTCATCTTGTTTATATGGTGAATGACGTTGATAGACTTTCATATGTTGAACCATCCCTGCATTCCTGGGATGAAGCCTACTTAATCATGGTGTATGATACTTTTGATGTGTTCCTGAATTCAGTTTGCTAGTATTTTATTAAGTATTTTTGCATCTATGTTCATGAGGGAGATTGGTCTGAAGTTCTCTTTCTTTGTTGGGTCTTTGTGTGGTTTAGGAATCAGGGTGAATGTAGCCTCATAGAATGAGTTTGGCAATGTTCTTTTAAATTCTATTTTGTGAAAGAATTTGAAAAGTATTGGTGTCAGCTCCTCCTTGAAGGTCCAGTAGAATTCCGTGCTAAAGCCATCTGGCCCTGGGCTTTTTTTGGTTGGGAGATTTTTAATGACTGTTTCTATTTCCTTAGGGGTTATAGGGCTGTTTAATCTGTTTATCTGATCTTGATTTAGCTTTGGTAGGTGGAATTTGTGAAGGAAATTGTCCATTTTGCTTAAGTTTTCAAATTTGGTGGAGTATAAATTTTTAAACTAGGTTCCAAATATTCTCTGGATTTCCTCAATGTCTGTTGTTATTTCTCCCTTTTCATTTCTGATTTTGTTGACTTGGGTTTTCGCCCTCTGTCTTTTATTTAATTTGGCTAAGGGTCTGTTTATTTTGTTGATTTTCTCGAAGAACCAACTCTTGGTTTCATTGATTCTTTGTATAGTTATTTTTGTTTCTAAGTTGTTGATTTCAGCCCTAAGTTAGATGATCTCCTGCCTTCTGCTTCTCTTGGGAGTGTTTGCTTCTTTTTCTTACAATTCACCCAGTTTAGCTGTTAATTCGCTCATATGAGCTGTCACAATTTTCTTTTTGAAGGCACGTAGTGCTATGAAATTTCCTCGTAGCACAGCTTTCATTGTGTCCCATAAGTTTTGGTATGTTGTATCTTCATTTTCGTTGGATTTTAAGAAGTATTTGATTTCCTTCTTTATTTCTTCCCTGACCCAGTGGTCCTCTAGTAAAGAGTTGTTCAATTTCCATGTGTGTGTAGACTTTCTGTTGATTCTTTTGCTATTGAAGTCCAGCTTTATTCCATGGTGATCTGATAAGATACAAGGGGTTATTTCAATTTTCTTGTATCGGTTGAGGCTATCTTTGTGTCCCATTATATGGTCGATTTTGGAGAAGGTACCATGAGGTGCTGAGAAGAAGGTGTATTCTTTTGTGTTTGGGTGAAATGTTCTGTAGATATCTGTTAGGTCCATTTGGTTCATGATCTCTTTTAGACTCATTATTTCTCTTTTTGGCTTCTGTCTTGATGATCTGTCCATAGTTGTGAGTGGAGTGTTGAAGTCTCCCACTATAAAAATGTTTGGATCGATGTGTGATTTAAGTTTTAGAAGCGTTTCTTTTATAAATGTAGGTGCCTTTGTATTTGGGACAAAGATGTTCAATATTGAGATGTCCTCTCGGTGGATATTTCCTTTAACAAGTATGTAATGCCCTTCTCTGTCTTTTTTTATTAACTTCATTTGGAAGTCTATTTTGTTTGATATTAGGGTGACTACTCCACCTTGTTTCCTGGGTCCATTTGCATGGAAAACCTTTTCCTGGCCCTTTACTCTGAGATAGTGTTTATCTTCAATAGTGAGATGTGTTTCTTTTATACAGCAAAAAGATGAGTCTTGTTTACGGATCCAGTCTGTAAGTCTGTGTCTTTTTATTGGCGAGTTGAGTCCATTGATGTTGATGGATATTAGTGACCAGGGGTTGTCATTTCCCATATTTTGGGAAATATGTTTTTTTGTGTGTGTGTGTGTTTAGTTGCTGTGGAAGTTTCTATTTCCTCTATTTTCTTGGGTGTAGTTATCTTCTCTGTGTTGGAGTTTTCCTTCTAGGATCTTCTGTAGGGCTGGGTTTGTGGGGAGATATTGTTTAAATTTGATTTTGTCATGGAATATCTTGTTTTCTCCATCTATGTTGATATAGATTTTTGCTGGGTATAGTACTTGGGCTGGGCATCTATGTTCTCTCAGGGCTTGTAGGACACCTGTCTAGGCCCTTGTAGCTTTTAAAGTTTCTGAGGAGAAGTCAGGTGTGATTCTGATGGGTCTGCCATTGTATGTGTCTTGGCCTTTTTCTCTTACAGCTTTTAATATCCTTTCTTTGTTCTTTACATTTGGAGTTTCTATTATTATGTGGCGAGAGGAGTTTCGTTTCTGATCTAATCTGTTTGGTGTTCTGTAAGCCTCTTGGATTTTTACTGGCATCTCTTTCTTTAGGTTTGGGAAGTTTTCTTCTATGATTTTGTTGAAGATATTTCCTGGACAATGGAGTCGGAAGTCTTCTCTTTCCTCTATCCTATAATTCTGAGGTTCCATCTTTTCTTTTTTTTTGCCTTTTTTTCTTTATTTTTTATTTCTTCAAGTTACATCTCAATCGCAGTCCCCTCCCTATTCCCCCTCCAGTCCCACCCTCCCACCCTCAACCCCCATCCTCTTCTCTTTTTTTTTTTTAAGTTTAAGGTATATTTTATTTCCCCCTACAGTTTTCCCTTTCACTTCAACAAATGGCTCTTTCTCTTATAATAATAAATACAATACAGTACAACACAGGTAATTAGTCCACAGTTATGAGGGTTATATGGCTTAACGTACATTCCCAATGACCAGTCCATATGTATTTGGTACCTGACTTTAACATTCTACTATCTAACCTTCTCCATGAGTTTAAAGTTCTATATCTGACTCAACATTCATACTAACTTGCAACACAATTTTAAAAGTATCTTCTTAGATGTATAACACTCTCTTGACTCCTAAACAACTCAAAATTTATTTATGAGACTCTATCTGTTCTTCAATCACCTCACAGACCTGAGAGGGATAAATATATCTGATTTTATAGGAAGTACAGGGTCTGCAGCTTCCCAAACTAAGAAATGACATACCAGTGGCTGCCTGGACAGTTCCCATTTTCTCTCCATACATTACAGCATCCATCTTCAGTCGTTTGGCCCCGCTTCTCTGACACACATTGATTGTAGAGCAGGGGTTATGAAGTACTTACCTACCCTGTCTTGGCAGAGCTAGGCTGTCAACTTACCTGCTTCCAGGATTTGTCCTTTTTGCACAGCATTCTTTCTACAGTTGGAGCAAGGGGCTTTTCCTACCAAGAGATAGGCTTGCGACTAATTCAATCATCTCCCACTGGAGATTCTTTGATGCTCATCTTCTACTTGGAGGAGAATAGGGGGTGCTGTCAGGAGTTGATATGTCTTGATATGAAAAAATCTAAAGTTATGAAAACATCTTTGAATGCCATATTCTGCAGATCTCTTGAGGTTTTTGAAGAGGCCCTATCTATCTCTTATATTAAGGTAAGCAGATGTTGCTTGTGTCTTGCCGGTTTATATCTGATTAGCTTACAAGTAACTATAATAGGCTGTCATAGTAACTAACTGAATGACCGGCTTGCATAACCATTAGTTTGCATTTCTTAAATATCCTAAACAGTTTATGAAGGTTAGTAGTAAAAAGCCAAAACATCACATTTCATTTTTTTTCTTTACCTCCTAACCCTTCCATCCCATTTCTCTGGGGTGGGGTGTCCTTATATAAAGGTCCCTCATCTCAGTTGAGAGGTCGTATGAGGGCCACAAGCCTCTTCATTCATGGGGATCTACGAAGCAGTACCATCAGTGAAAAGTGTCTCGTTGCCTGGGAGAGAGAACTACTAAACAAACAAATCAATAAGCATACAATAGATAAAAAAGACTAAAAAATATAACTAATATATAAAAAATAAAAAATAAGAAGTCTATGTCCAAGTTCCCTTTGGTGTGTTAGTTGTAGTATTGATACCTTCTATTATATAGCTAAAATCCTACTACAAGTGAATAGATACCATATGTGTCCTTCTGAGTTTGGGTTAGTTCACTCAGGATGAGCTTTTCTAGTTCTATCCATTTGGCTGCAAATTTCATAATTTCATTGTTCCTGAAAGCTGAATAATGTTCCATTGTGTAGATGTACCACAGTTTTTTTCACCCATTCTTCAGTTGAGGGACATCTGGGTTGTTTCCAGTTTCTAGCTATTACAAATAAGGCTGCTATAAACATAGATGAGGAAACTTCCTTATGATTCCGTGAAGAGGCATTTGGGTGTACACCCAGAAGTGGTATGGCTGGGTCCTGAGGTAGAGCTATTCCAAGTTTTCTAAGATATCGCCAGACTGACTTCCATAGTGGTTGGACAAGCCTGCATTCCCACCAGCAATGGAGTAGGGTACCCCTTTCTCCACACCCTCGCCAGCATGTGCTGTCATTTGAGTTTTTGATCCTAGCCATTTTGACAGGTGTGAGATGGAATCTCAGAGTCATCTTGAGTTGCATTTCTCTGATGATTAAGGATGTTGAGCATTTCTTCACGTGTCTCTCAGCCATTAGGGATTCCTCTTTTGTGAATTCTCTATTTAGCTCTGTTCCCCATTTTTTGATTGGATTATTTGGTTTCTTGGCAGGTTCCATCTTTTCATTGAGTCCTTGATTTCTTGAATATTGTGGGTGAGACATTTTTTAGCTTTCTCATTTTCTTTGAATGTTGTATTGATTGCTTCCATCAAATCTTCCATGCCTGAGATTCTGTCTTCCATCTCTTGAATCCTATTTTTGGTTCTCAAATCCATAGTTTCTGTTCTCTTCCCTTGATTCTCCATTTCCATTTTTAACTCTGACTGTGTTTTCTTTATCGTTTCCATTTCCATTTTCATTTCTTGAATGATGTTATTTGTTTTGTACATTTTCTGCTCCAGTTTGCTTGTCTTTGCCTGGAAGTCTTCTATTGTCCTCTCTTTTTCTTGTTCAAGTTGACTCACCTTGTTCTGAAGTTCTCTAATGGTGTTTTCCATCTCTTTCATATGTGCAATTTTGGCTTCTTTAAATTCCTTCATAGATTTAATTTCTTCTTGAAGTACTCTATCACTTTCCATAATGTAGAATTTTCAGCGTTTTAATGTGTTTCAGCAGTGGTGAGGTGGTTCGGGCTGGATGGAATAGTGTTTATTTCTTTTGTTGGAGTCATTTTGCTCTGTTTTTTTGTTTGTTTGTTTGTTTGTTTGTTTGTTTGTTTGTTTGTTTGTTTTTGGTCTGGGGCCTCTGGCCATGTGGAATTTTTTAGCTATCTTCTGGACTTGGGTCCAAAGGGGGCACTTTGGTGTAGGAGTCGAGTTGCCTAACTCCACCCCTATAAGGTGAGTCATTTAGCCCTGCCTCCTAGGTGGAGACCTAACTAATCCAGGGGGTGGAGCTGTGTACAAGTAAGCTCTGGTTCCCCATCAGAATGGCCAGTACTAGTAAAAAAAGCTCCGATATACAACAGTTTCAAATACCTCACAGTTTGCCCAGGTTGGCTTCTCTGGTGGGTAAATCTGTCTTCAACCCCAATAGCCTTGCTGCTCCCATGGCCTGAAAACTGGCCAATGATGTCTCCACAGTGGGTGGCAATCTGCAGCCTGAAGGCACTTTCAGCTGAGTGCTCACTTCCAAGGGTTGCAACCTTTTGCCAGATAGCTGGATCATCTGTGGGAGACCTGAGGGGTGCCCAGCAGGGTGGAGATTATCTCTGCGTGGGATCTGAATCTGCCCACTGGGTATTAGGTTGGAACTTACCTGGCTTGTCTCTCCTGATGGGGGATGGGGGCATCCTGATTCCGGGATTCAGTGGCTTCCTTGCATGTCCAAGAGTACTGGTTCTGCATGAAAATGCTTCTCATTCAGTGCCAGCACCTGCACTCCTCCCATAGTCTCTCTCAGCCCATCACCTCCATATCAAAAGAACAAGCTCTTCTAATAGCCTTCCCTTAGCTTCTCTCCTAGATGACAATGGAGCTCACAACAAAATTGGAAGGTGATTCCTTTCTCAAAAGACTGGGTCACCTCCTATAAACGGATGTGGACCATGATAAAGACCAGTTAAAACTTTACAAACTGTCTGAAACCTCTCAGGCCCAGCATGTGAAGGTGGCTACCTCAGGTTTTCAGTTCAAACATAGTCAATTCCTGTGTCAAATTATTCATTACAATCTCCAAAGGCAAAACCAATTGTGCTAGCTGAATAATTCTAAACTGCTACTTATTGGGTTTTCATTTTGCCATTTTAATTCTCATTCCCTGTAAGCAACATATGAGAACTCTCAACATGAACACTGGAAAAGCTCAGCCTACAATCTTCTCTGTCAAGTCATAAATTTCCTTATCCCTCAAGGTTCCAACTCCTTCAGGAAGCTTTCAGTAATTTTTAAATCAAGCTATTCTTTTTGTTATTGTTTTGTTTTGATTTTGTTTTTCAAAGCAGGGTTTCTCTGTGTATAGCCCCGGCTGTACTAGACTAACTTTGCAGACCAGGCTGGTCTTGAACTCAGAGAGATCTGCCTGCCTCTGCCTCCAGCATTAAAAGCAAGTGCCACAATGCCTACATCTGCAATGCTGAACCTATGAATCAATAACTTGAGCTAGGCCTTTCAGTAGTTAGTTCTGCTTCTAAAAGTGCTTACAGAAACTTTCTTGTACCCTAAAATCACACATAAATAATCTATAAATAATCATGTTCAATTCCACCCATTGTAGAAAAAATAAAAATTAAAACAAGATTACCTTCAGTTTGTGTAATAGTGGTTTTTCAGTTGCTGTATAAAAAAGTACCATGCCCTGAAGTAACTTATAGAAGAAAGAATTGTTTTGGCTTGTGTTCCAAAGAAATAAGAGCCCATGATGGCAGGGAGGAGCAGGCACAGAAACAGAATCCAAAAGCAGAAAGCTCATATCCCCAACCACAAGCACAAAACAGAGTGAACCTGGAAGTGATACAAGGCATTTTATCACAAAGCCTGCCCCAACTGATTTCCTCTATCATGGCTGAACAACTAAAACCCCCTCCACCCCCTCTGACAAACAGCACCACCCACCAACCAGGCAGCCAGTGTCCAAATGCCTGAAGCTGTGGGATTAATTTCTCATTCAAACTACCATACCTATAAAACTAGAAAAGTTAATGATAGATTTAAACTTGTATTTTTAAATAGGAAAGCCAATGAAGACATGGTGAAATGTGCATTATTTTTCCCTGCATTAGCCAATAAAAGGGAATCCGATCACAAAACTGGGCTGAGAGAGATGGCTTTGTGGGTAAAGTGCTTGCCCTGCAAGGTGAGAAACTAAGTTCCAATCCCAAGAACCTATACAAACCCAACCCCAACAGCACATGTCCATAAACCCAGCACTCTTATGGCAAGTTGAGTGATGGAGACAAGATAATCCCCAAAATAATCATGAGCCCACATGCCAGGCATATACAACGACCAAAAAACAAACAAACAAAACAAAAGAAACCCTGCTTCAAACAAGGGAGATGACAAGTGTGAACACCCATGGATGTCCTCTGACCTGATCATGTGTTCCATGGAATTTGTGCACTGGCACTCACACACACAAACATGCACAGACACAAAGACACTTAAAAGGCTACTAGCCTAACTTTCTTTTCTTTCAAAGTAAACTAATCTTCATTAAATGTGAGTTCCGCCAATTCATGTACTCTTGCCTTCTCAGACAGTACACCTTGATTACCTTCTGTAGTTACCAAAACCAAAGTTTAAAAAAAAATAGCTTTTCTTCCTTTAAGGAAGTAGAGGGCTCCAGGCTGCAGTTCAAGGGGAAAGGACTTGCTTAGTATTTTTGGAGTCCAGGGTGCGATTGGCAACACTCATCAATTTTAAGAGAAGAAAGGGGAAAAAAAAACAGACATGTATTAAAGTTAGCGCCACCAAAGGAAAATGTTATTACTAGAATTTATACCTGCTGGTGATGAGCAACACATAATTCTTGAGTTTCCATTTTGTCAAATGAGTCTTGCTAACCACTGTTTTTCAACTTCATTAAATTTATGTGTATGCGAGTATGTGTGTGTGTGTGTGTGTGTGTGTGTGTATATATATATATATATATATATACAGAGCATGTGTGTTCAGGAACCTGAAGAGATTAGAAAAGAGTCAGTGCCCTAGAAGTGGAGTTACAGATGGCTGTGATCCACCATGCCGGTGCTAGGAACTGAACCCTGATCCTCTGCAAGGCAAGGGAAGTAAGTGTTCTTAATGTTGAACCATCTTCCAAGCCTTTGATAAAAGCAGATTTACCTAGAATCTCAAAACAGAAATAAGTCATTAGCAGCCAAACTTAAGGACACACAAAAGAGACTGTTGTTAAAAAGTGCTTGTGTCCCTGACTTATTCTGTCCCTTTTAAGCAAGTGAGAATTCCTCTTTCAATCTGAGTTGGCAAAATGAGAGTGGATGGAGGTTACTGTAGCAAGGAGTACAGAAACTGTTGGAACCAAACAAGCATGGCACAGAGCTGCTGTGAACATGACAAGAAGGGAATTAACAACACTAAACAGGACAGGAAAGTGTTTACAGTCTCTTATTGTCTAAACTTCATGATATGCTGATTTGAAGACATCAATCAAAGGAAACATCTGGCAAAAAGATGGTATCTGTAAGACAAAAAGAAAAGACTGCACTGAAGGAATTTCTCATTTTATCTTTGCACAGGATAACTCTCAACTATTGGCAAAACTGAATCTTCTTAACTACAAGAGAAGGAGAAGAGAAATGACAAGTAGCTGCTAAATGGCTGAAATATGAAGAAGTGGTTGAACACATACAATCTACAAGAAAGAATATGGCCAAAAAAAATTTGAAAAGATAATTGTTAGGAAATACCCCAAACTGAGTAAATGCTCCAAGACATAAATCCAGGAAACCAAATGAGCTATCATTAGAACATAAAAAAATTATATCATGATATAGTTTCATATGACAGAAAAGTACAGAAGATCTGAAAGTTACTAGGGAGAAAAACAAAATCATTTTCCATTGGAAAGCATTTGACATCTCCGTAACATAGACACAATCCAGATGACAGTTGATCTGTATTTTCAAACTACCATAGAAGCCATCAGGCCACCAATAGCTTTATAAATAAAAGCATGTTGGCTATCGCTAATTGATAACTATTTGTAAACAGAAATTTACTTTCCACAAAGGAGTCTCACTGGCCAAGAGAAAACAAACTCAATGGCACCTTTGGATATTCCATCTCTCAATGTTCCCAAGGCCTTTCATTTTTTCCATCCATCAAGTCCTTCGTGTGTGTGTGTGTGTGTGTGTGTGTGTGTGTGTGTGTGTGTGTGTAGAGGAACTTGAAAGAGTACAAAGAGGAGAAACTGTAATCAGGATATATTACATGGGGGGAAAACTACTTTCAATAAAAGAAAAAATTGTGTCTTTCTGGGAAAAAAAATATAACTTAGAATTTTAAGGGAGAGCTACTAAAATTTTAAATTATTTGCTTCAAAGTAAAACTGATTAGATTGATGGACCTGGAGTGGACAAGGACTCCACAAGAAAACCAACAGAGTCAATTAATCTGGGCCCTTGGGGGCTCACTGAGACTGAATCACCGACCAAAGAGCATGCAAGGGCTGGACCTAGGTCCCCTCCACATATGTAGCTGATGTACAGCTTTATTTTCATGTGGGTCCCCCAACTACTGGAGCTGGGTCTGCCCCTGACTCTGTTGCCTGTCTGTGGATCCCTTTCCCCTAACTGGCTGCCTTTCCTGGCCTCAGTGAGAAAGGATGCACCTAGTCCTACAGTGACTTGTTGTAACAGGGCAGTTTGGTACCCATGTGGGACCTTCCCCTTCTCGGAGGAGAAGGGGAAGGGGACATGAGAGGAGGGGCTGTATGGAGCACACTGGCAGAGAAGAACTTCAATCAGGATGTAAAGTGAATAAATTAATTAATTAAAAAATTGTCTAGACTGGAAGGGAAAAATTTGGAAGCAGGTAAGTCAATAACCTACTTCTGCCAAGACAGGATAGGCAAGTCTTTCATAATTCCTGATTTACAACTAATATCTGTCAGAGATATTGGGCCAAAAGGATGAAGATAGATGCTCCAATGTTATAGAGAGAAATTGGGGACTTTCCAGGCAGTCAGCTGTCTGTCGTTTCTTTGTTTTGGAAGCTGCTTGCTCTGCACTTCCTCTTTATCCAAATATATTTATCCATCTAAAGTCTCTGGTGTGGTTGAAGACTAGATAGTTTTAGTATCAAAGTTAAGTTATAAGTTGTTCAGGAATTAAAAGGATGTTCTAGTTCTAAGAAGATGTTTTTTAGTTGGTAATGCAAGTTAGAATGGAAATTGAGTTAGGTATAGAACTTTAAACTCATCAAGATAGATAAATAATAGAATATTATTATTAGTTACCAAATACGTATGGACTGGACATTGGGAATGTATGTTATACTTTATAATTTTCATAATTGTTGCCAAATTGTTCTTATTGTTTTGTATTGTATTTATTGTTTTAAGAAAAAGAGCCTTTTATTGGACTAAAATGGGGAGCTGTTGGGGAGAAAAAGATGCACCTTAAATTAAAAAAAAAAAAAACCAGATAGGATGGAGAGAGGGGAAGAGGGTAGCGGTATGGGACCAGGAGGGGGAGGAGAGAGGGCACTGTGATTGAGATGTAACTTTGAGAAATAAATAAATGTTGAAAAAATTGTCTAGTGCGGGTCATCTTATATGTATGTGGAGTATTATCTTGATAACTAATGTATCCAGCCTAATGTGGGTAGAACCATTTTATAGGCAGAAGTCCTAGAATGTATAAAAGGTAAGAAATAAAATAGGCAAGTAGATGGTACAGATGCATTTGGCTTTCTGTGCTCTTTATTGTAGGTGTTGGGTGACTGTCTGGCTTAAGTTCCTGCTACTACTATGTCATCCTGCAATAATAGACTATAACCAGGAATTGTAAGACAAAATAAAGCCTCTCCTTCCCTAAAAAAAAATGATTATAAAAATATTAGAGAAGGAATAAATGAAATATAAACAACAAATAAGAGTCAGGCATGGTGGCTCATATCTCTAATCCCAGCACAGAAGAGGTGAGGCAGGAAGATCATGAGTTTGAAGACAGCCTGGACTACATAATAAGAAAAGTTCTCAAAAATAATTAAGTAAATAAATATCCAAAAAAGTACAAAAGTAAAATCCAAAGAAAATTGACTAAAAAAAAAATCAAATTGTGTTGAGTTTATAAAGTATAATTGAACCATATAAGAAGAAAAACTTATTAATTAAATTTAAATTTTCTGACATTGATGTGCATACTGAGGTTTTTAGAGTAACAAAGAGTACAACTTTCAAGCTTGTATAGGAGGAAAATGGAGCACAGATGATGCTTAAATTATATAACTTAATCCGGGAAGTAAGAAAGAGAAAAGCAAAATGTCAGACAGAGACAGCCATGACTGCAGACTGAATAGAGAGTAAACTTAGAACTTTCGCCTCTGGTCACGTTCCACTGTTAAGAATGTAGTAAGTATTAACCATTCAACCTAAAACATAGCACTGTCTACAAAACAGCCAGAAGTAAGTATCAATCAGTGTCCACCTGCACTATACTGCCCAGGCCAGGACAGCTCAGCGGCCACCGCCAGAAAACACTGTCCCTCCCAGACAGGTGGCCACAGCAACATATAGCTGGGATACTGAGCAGACTCTTGGAGACTCCATTCAGGCTGGTTATGCCAGGGGAGAAAGATCCAGAATTAGCCTGAGTAGTAGAGACTAGGTGAAGTGCAGCGCTGGAGCCTTAAACTGAGAGTGTCTGCAGGTGCCTTGGAGAAGGAACTGCCCTTCAATGTTTGCCCTGGCTGTGCAAAATTGGCCAAAAAAAAAAAAAAAAAAAAACAGGTACCGCAAAAAGGTAAACACAAACAGGTGAAACCTTGCACACCCCTCAGAGCCTCAAAAAAACTCTACTTATAAAGAACATTCCAGAAACACCGAAGATGGAGCTGTACCTGGAGGGGAAAAGGGTCAATCTCCAGGCGAAGGTGGGCATGCTCGCAGAAGCTCCTCTACAGGAGTTCACACCAACTCAGTCCATTTGAGACACTTGGATTAGCAGTCTTACCTCAGCTTCCAGAACCAGCTAGGGCAGACAAAGAGGAGAGAGAGGCTGCATTTCCTTCATCCCACATTGTAGAATCTTCTACTCTTTTATTTTTTTTTTTTTGCTTAATTTATAAAATTTATTCCTTTGTACTTCATCTGTTTGTTTTGCTTTAGTCTCTATCTCTCCTACATAGTTTGATGACCATGCTTTTTTTCTTACAAATGCTCTGTAGTGTTTTCTGTGTTATTTCTTATGTATCTAACCCATGTTCTTCCTCTCTCACACATTACTGCCTCTTTTCCCTTTTTCCATTCTTTTCTTATTTTTCCACTTTATAATTAAAGCCCTTAGCTCTAAACACTATAAACACTTATCAATAATTGCCAGTGCTGCAGACTCCCAAGGGGCTATGCAATCTTCTACTGCAGTGTAGCACCAGGACAGCTCTCAAATTCATGTATGCATTATTGCAGTCAGCTTTGTCTCTAAGTGGGAGTGAGGAACATAATGTTTCCAAATGAAACAACTCATCAAGAAAATTTCCATGAAATACAAGAAACAGGCCAAACATGCTGGCACATACTTCTAATCCCAGTACTCAGGAAGCAGAGACAGGTGATCGAAGGCCTGTCTAGTCTACATATCAAGTTCCAGGCTTGCCAAGACAACGCAGTAAGAACTTGTCTCAAAAACCAACTAAATATATAAAGAAAAGAAAAAACAGAAAGAGTAGGGTACATAGAAAATTAATGCCATAAAATGGCATATCCATCCACACAGATACAAGAAACACACTCACACATACACATATACACACACAATTTATGTGTATGAATATACACATATGCATACAAATCATGTGTGTGCATGTGTGTGTGCATGTATGTATGTGTAATCTGCAATACTTTTGCAAGCCACAACTCAAATTAAGATATTGAAGAGCTGAAATGCTAAGGAACAAAAAAGATTTTTTTTAAAGTCAGTGATAATATAAAAAACAATAACAATAGATGAATCAAGAATATATAAATTTCAGGGAATGAGAACAATGCTGACAATAATACATTCAAATACATATAAGGAAACAAATTAATGGTTATGGACAAAAGCTTCAAGAATTCTTACATATATTCAATAGGCTAAGTCTACAAATGCTCAGGATAGAAGAAGATGTTACAAAATCTAAATGCATAATAATTTATTCAATGGAATTGTATCAAAAAATTTCACAATCCCAGAGAAAGAAGTGAACGTTCAAACATAAGAGAGATACAGGGTCCAAACAGACTTGGCTAGAGAAGAACTTCTCTACAACATGCCATATCTACAGTGTCAAAACCACAGCAATAGAGGAAGTTTATTCTGGAGTCAAAGATGAGTTACCATGGACCAGGGTCACAGATTCTGCTTACCTCAAATTCCATGTTCCAATGTGATCACAGCTTCATGGAGTTTTAGAGTACCATGACTAAGAAAATTATAAATCAAGATACTTTCAAAACACCTTGGTGGAAACATCGGGTAGGAAAGTAGAGAAGTCCCTGCGGCAAGCACTGAGGACATTCTTAGCACTGGGGTGGGTGGAAGTGGTTTGTTACATTAATGCACTCCAGAGAGTTTACTTGATAGTTACAAGAATTTTACATCAGACACCAAGGTGGGAAGGATTGAATATTAAGGGTGGCAAATAAAGCCCAAGATAAATTTTAATTAGTCTGTGGACCAGAAATATCCCAATCTCTCCACAATCACTCAACTTTTAATCAGATAATTAACATTGTGAAAAGTTTAATACAAAGTGTAGTTTTTTTTTTTTTTTCTGGGAAGCTTTTGATCATAAAAGTAAAGAAGCAACATTAAAAGTTGTAAGGGAGAAATTCTAACTCATCTAAAGCAAACATATACACCACTACAGTAAGAATTATCTATAGTTCTGAAGGCTTAGTCATCATGAATCGTCTTTGTGCTTATCTTGAAATGGATAATTTGGCTGGGTATAACAATACTGATGGAGATTTAGTTAATTTTAAATCTTGATGTGAATTATTATATGTTTTGGAATGTGGTACTATTAGGATATGTTTGCCTGGAGGGTTCTTTTGTTTTGTTTCGTTTTTCTGTGTGTTTGTTTGTTGTTGTTTGTTTTTGAGAGAGAAACCTATGTTATAGATTCACAAAATCTTTCAGCATGGCAGACTTCTAAACTGAAAGTAAGAAATCTTCCTTCTGATATGGGAATTCCTTTCCAGTTTGATAAGCTGATAATTTAACTCTTCCTACTTGCATGGTTTCAACAGAAATGAGGAGGAGACACCTGTCCAATCACATGTGTATAAAATGGTGATAGTTATAACAAAATGGAATGTTTCAGTTAAAATGATTCTGAGGATTAAAACAGGTGAATTTAAAAAAAAAAAAAGATGTAAAAGAAATTGGGCACTGTCCAGACAGCCAGTTGTTTGCCATTTCTTAGTTTTGGAAGCTGCTGGCTCTGCACTTCCTGTTTATTCAGATGTATTTATCCTTCTCAGGTCTCTGATATGGTTGTAGACTAGATAGGTATAGTCCCACAGTTAAATTTTAAGTTGTTTAGGAATTAAAAGGATTCTCTAGATCTAAGAAGATATTTTTTAGTTGGCAATGCAAGTTAGGATGGAAACCAAGTTAGGTATAGAACTTTAAACTCTATCAAGATAGATAGGTAATAGAATATTAATATCAGCTGCCAAATACATATGGACTGGACATTGGGAATGCATGTTATATGTTATAATTTTCATAATTGTGGCCTAATTGTTCTTATTGTTTTGTATTGTATTTATTGTTTTAAGAAAAAGTGCCTTTTATTGGACTAAAGAGGGGAACTGTGTGGGGGAAAAGATACACCTTAAATTTTTTTAAAAAGCAGATAGGAGAGTGAAGGGGAAGAGGGTATGAGGGTGGGACCAGGAGGGGGAGCTGGGAGGGGACTGTGATTGAGATGTAAATTGAAGAAAAAATAAATGTTAAAAGAAAAAAAGCATAGATTTAAAATTTTAAAAATGTTGGAGTTATTTTTTGTCTCTATAATAAAATACAAAGAGTAAAAATCAGCTTAAGAAAGATTTCAGCTATGGTTCCAGATAGAGTTCATAATGTTGGGAAAGGCATGTCAGCAGGCAGCCACAGCAGGAAGCTAGGAGACCAATCTCAAGAGACAGAAAGAGATATAGAGGAAGCAGAGGAAGCACTGGAAGCACTGGAAGTGGGGCAAGGTAATAAATATTCAAAGTCCACTCCCAAGGACATACTTCTGTGGTAGAAGTTAGGTCTCTTTAGTGAAATTAGTAGGCAGTTCAGATTACCATCTGGCATCACATAAGGAAGAACTTGGTGTCCCTTTGGTTTGCTGATATGGACAAAAAGCCAGTTGTGGCCAGAGGATATGCCCTGTTGAAGGGGCATGGCTAAGAAACCAAGCAAGCAGCCCAAATGATGTCAATTGTGATGAGAAACAATAGGACTGCTGGACATCTCAAGAAATCTCATGTACCTTGGAGACTGCCAAGGATCTTGAGATAATGCGAGAGAATTCTATGCAGTCTCTCTCTTCCTCCTGCCCTCACCGACTGAAAAGTCACACTGAAGAAGCGCATAACAAGGTATGCCATCAACAGAATTTAGACTGCTATAGCCCAAGGCAAAGGCATGGCATAAGCCTGCTGAGAGTTCCTTTAGAGGCATCTGTCTTGGGGCACCAGAGCGCTGGAAAAGTGAGCAAGGCAAGCAGAGTTAGAAAGCTGCTTGGAGAGGCTTTTGGCCTTGAGACTTGCCAGGGCCAAAGAGATTCTGGAGGCGAGTCTTAGTTGATTGAAAAATCCACCATCAGTTTGACAGTTGAAAGAGACTGACTTTATAAACTGGCCACAATTTGGTGATGGAAATAAACTGGCCTTACAAACTGGCAAAGTAAGTCCCAACAGACTTTAAACTTAAAAGATACTACCTGATGGGACTGCTGTAAACCAAGTCATCCTGTACAGACCTATGCTAAGAATATTAATATCCTTTTAAGAAAGTTAAAATAGTGTTAGTTAATTGTTTTTAGATAGGAATTAGAGTGGTCCTAGATATTAGGGTATTTATAGATAGATTATAGATTTTAGGTTATAGATTTTAGGTTATAGGATTTAGCTATTTTATAGGTGTTTATTAAGTATTAATAAATGTAAGTGTTTATAAATAAAAATATTTTGTTACATAGTTTGTTAATAATTGTTACATACATTACATACTCCATCGAGGCTCCACATACTAAAAATTTTATAACCTCCCCAAATAGCACCATCAGTGGGGGACCAAGTGTTCAAAATGAGCCTACAGGAGACATTTCTCATTCAAACACACAGCAAAGCACCAAAACACGGTATTTACTCCAAAGTTTGCCTGTGATTGGTGCTGAGAAATCATGTCATACTGGCTGTAGTAATACAACAGTCTAAGAAACAGAAAAACTGAAATCCCTATTGGCTGAAATGTCTAAAATAGAGTTCATCCAGCTAGAGAGGTTTGTTTTTCTCCTTCTTTTGGGACTAGCACATACTATCTTTAACAGTTCATGAGCTAGTAAAGAAAGAGAACTTGAATTTTGAGTAGCATTTATTATATTACATTTGTTTGTTTGTATGTTTGTTTGTTCATTTGTTTGTTTGTTTTTGAGGACAGGTTCTCATGAATTCCAGGTTAGCTTTGCACTCACCATGTAGCCAAGGATAACCTTGAGGTTCTGATCCCCCTGTCTCTACCTCCCATGCGCTGAGATTACAGGTGCATACCACTAAATGTAAGCAGATTGTGTGTATTAATACAATAGTTTTCACTCCCTCTTTCTGCTTCTGCCTTTTTAGGGTTAAAACATAGAAAGAGCATTAGCAGGTGGGGATGGCTCAGCTGTTAAGGCACTTGCTGTGCAAGTGTAAGGCTCTGAGTCTAGTAGCCAGAACCCCTGTAAACAGCTGGCTGTGGCACCACATACTTATAACCCCAGTGTGGACAAGGTGGGGACAGAAAGATCCAGGGAGTTTTCTGGCCAGCTACCCTGGCACAGTTAGTGTAAGCTCCAAATCCTCAGTGAGGAGCTTTGTCTCACAAAAAAAGATGAGGGTCCCCATGACAGACCCTATAACAAGTAACAAAATGGACACAGTATCCTGGAAACAGTATCCAAGGTTGACCTCTGGTCGCCATGTGTACCCATACACATTCACACACATATGAACACACATGCACACACATACGGGGGGGGGGGAGAGGGAGAGGAATTAAACAGGTTAACCCAAATGTCAGAAGTCATATATGTTGTTGGATTCTCTAGATTGACTGATTGACCTTTTGTTGTTCTTAGTTCCAACGACCTTGATTTTTGGGAATCACTACATGATACTACACTGGAGGAAAACAGTAGCATCTCATGCAGGCAGTCATAGCTCTATATTAGGAGAATTGTATGAAGAAACTCATGTGTGTACTTGTGTTTTTAAGCAAAGTTTGATAAGTAATTATTATAAAATATTTCAACTTATCTATAAGAAAGGTCAAAAAGGTGTGACAAATGTAAATAACTAAAAGTCATACATCTCTAAAAAGGATTCTGAGACAGCATTGAAAGTTTCTTCCTGTTTAATTTGGAAAGGTCATATTTCTAGTTATTATTCTCCTAATAAAATAAATTTAGTTAATTCTCTCATTTTTAATTAAATTTTATCTCACTGATAGGCCATTACTGACATAATGAATATAATTTATTGTTTTATACAAAGAATAAAATATTCAAGTTTGTGTTTGATGGCAATATATTCTGTTTAGAATTTAGGTATTATCTCATTTTTCAGTAATAATTCTCAGAGATACTTGAGAGTCTAGTTTACCAAGACCCTCAGCTGTGAAGGAAAATGTCATACTCCCTTTCTCTAAGGCCTTTGTAGCTTGTGTGGTGAATACATTATCCTGTTCTTTTAGCCACTTCATAATAGTCCAGAAAGATCAAAAAAAAAACATTTAATGAGGATCACCTAGACATTTCAGATATGGTCGCTGAGTGATAAATGTCTTGCTGTCTCCTGTGACATCCTTCCTCTCCCCCTCCCACTCCCCTTCCTCTTCTTCCCCTCCCCCATCTCTCTCTCTCTCTCTCTCTCTCTCTCTCTCTCTCACACACACACACACACACATGCATCGTTGTTTTTTTTCACTCCAGCTTTCTCTCGCCATGATTAGTTTATACTTTTTAGATTAAGATCTTATAACTAACAAAAAATAATCATTTCTTCTACTTTTATTTCTATTATTTCAACTGCTTGAGTTTATTCACCTTTGGGTCACTTTACTCTGTGATTGTATAAGAACATGCTGGATAGTTCATTTCATCATCATACTGGTGACGTTACCAAGACCTATTAATGAGACTTGCATATAATTTTATTTGTAGCAAATAGAATCCACTAAACTAACGCACAACTGCTTCTTAATGTAGGGAAGAGACATGACATGGCATTTATGAAAAGTGAAGAATAGAGGAATAGAATGGAATATTTTATAGTTCTCTATCATGTTGATATTTTAATGTCATCAAAATATGTCACAGTAGAATGATATCAAGATTGTTTTGTGTGATAATCACAGAAATTAAAAATAATGCCAAATCCTAGCCTCATGCAGCTGTCCCCTAATGTAACAGTCAGAGTGAGTATAAAAAACATAACAGGCAAAATTATAGTGACATGAATCACTGAGTAGTTTTTACAATTTTATACCTTATTCCACACACTTCTACCTTGACCAAGAAATTCTTCACATTGTAATATACTCAATCCAATCCAACTGTTTCTGTGTTATTTATGTAGGCCATATCAATACACTGCTAATATCCTACCAATATCTGAAGATCCCAACATGAGCAGTAACAGTTATGTAATACAAAAGATAAAAGTATTTAAACACTAAGTCATGCCTGGGGTCTGCTTTTCCCCTTGGGATTTCCAGGCACCTTTGGACACCTGGCTGGACTGGAGGGAATGAAGCTTAGCCAGATGAGTGAGTTAGGGAGGATCTTGGTCAGCGTTGGGCGCAGGAGAAACAGCCTTCTCCAGAAACAGTTTTCAGTGAAACAGCTCTTCTTTATTGGGGGGAAACAAGGTCTATATAAATTTTGGGGAGTAGGTAGGGGTTTTCAGAGTGAGTGTGCATTATTGGCTGGGGTCAAGGTGCTGGGAATTTTTGTGTGCATGAAGAGGAATTCAGGATGCTTGTTGGATATGTCCTTATAAGGAGAGGGGAAGTTTAACCTGAAATCTGGCCACCAGGCTACATGACCACCTCAAGGGTCTCAGAGGTTGGAGTCATAAGGCTTATTTGCTCTAGGACATGCACTCCCAGAGCAGGGAGGAAAGAGTCCTACTTCAACTAGTCTCAGGATGAGATTTTAAGGGTTTGGACATGTCTCAACCTCGCTCTTACTCTGGACATCTCCCCAGGTCACACAGCTTTCCCCGCCTCACAACTAAGTTTAAAAAACAGTACTTTTTGTAATAAGTAAGTAAATACCATAGACTATGGAGAAATTACTCTTGAAAATCAGAACTAACAATTAGGTTTTAGGTAACAGAGAGGAAGATGTCTTGTTCTCAAGGACAGTAAAGCAGTTATGAGCTTTCTTTCCTCTTTCTTTTTTTCATTTTTTAATTGTCTAGTTAGCGGATTGGTTCATTGGTTGATTGGTTAGTTGATTGGTTGGCTGGCTAGCTGGCTGGCTGGCTGATTGGTTGGCTGCTTTGTTGGTTGGTTGGGTGGTTGGCTGGCTGGCTGGCTGGCTGGCTGGCTGGTTGATTGGTTGGTTGGTTGGTTAATTGTCCAATTGTGTTTAGTGGAGTTTTTGTGTTTCATTGGACATAATCTCATGGTATAGCCCAAGCTGCCCTTGCATTTGCAATTCTCATGCCTCAGCTACCTGATTCCTGAGATTATAAGTATGTGCCATAACATTCTTTTTGTATGATCTCTTCTATTGCAAAAGCAATGTGTATCTAGCACTTTGATAATCCAAACTCACATTGACAGTGGAGTGAAAGATCAGTACTCTGGCTCTGAAAAAGTCCATGGGAAGGTCTATTTGGCTTTTGGTAAGCAGAGTTTCTAAGTTCTCATAGGCTTTGAACAAAAAATTTGTATAACTATCTTCACATTTTTGCCCTAGTGCAATGACAAACTGTAAGACTGGTGGCTTTTATGGGACCCTGAAGGCCCCAGCAAAGAAGCTCATCATTCACCAGAAAAAAACTCACAGCATAGAGCATCCCCCTTCTCTTTATAAAAACTTATAGTGGAAAGAGAAGTACCTTCAAAAAACTGCTCCACATAAGAAGATTGGGGTGAATGGGCTGAGGAAAGACAAAAGTATGCTCATGACCTGCAACTATGTTTCTCAATATGAAAAACAAAACTATTTCCTTATGATAAAGAACAACTCTCCAAGTTCACTTACATATCAAATATTATTTTAAAAGTAAATTTACCTGAGAAGGATAAATATATATGATTATACAGGAAATGAAGAGCCAGCAGCTTCCAGAACTAAGAAATGACAGACAACTGGCTGCCTGGACAGTCCCCAATTTCTCTCCATACATTAGAGCATCCATCTTCAGCCTTTTGACCCAGTATCTCTGACAGACATTAATTGGAAAGCAAGAATTATGAAGGACTTGCCTACCTTTTCTTTGCAGAGCTAGGCTGTCAACATACCTGCTTCCAAGTTTTGTCCTTTTTGGACATCATTGGGACTTTTCTTGCCCAGTGACAAGCTTGCCACTAATGCAGCCACCTCCAAATGGAGATTTCGATGCTCATCCCCTACATGGAGTAGAATGGGGGGTGCTGTCAGGAGCTGACATGTCTCCATATCAAAAAATCTTAAGTTAAGAAAACATCTTTGAATGCCATATTCTATGGATCTCTTTAGGTTTTTGAAGACCTCCGTATGTTTGGATAAGCAAATATTGCTTGTCTCTTAGCAACTTGATTTCCAATTAACTTAGAAAACATATGTGATAAACTGTGCTAGTACCAAACACAATGGGATGTTTGAATGACTATTAGTTTCCATTTCTTAGTTATGCTAAACAGTTTGTGACAGTCGCTAACAAAAAGCGAAAACTGAAGTGGTTGAACACTAGATAGAAGTCTGACAGTTAAGTTTTAAGTTGTTCAGGAATTAAAAGAAAGTTCTTGATCTAAGGAGATGTTTTTAAGTTGGCAATGCAAGTTAGGATGGAAACTGAGTTAGGTACAGAACAACATCCAAAGAAAATGAGAAGGCTAAAAAATCTCTCACCCACAACATCCAAGAAATCAAGGACTCAATGAAAAGACGGAACCTAGGAATCATAGGCATAGAGGAAAGAGAAGACTCCCGACTCCAAGGTCCAGGAAATATCTTCAA
>CAJQZJ010032178.1:11087077-11101789 GCA_907164525.1 Lophiomys imhausi | reverse complement strand
TATAAATTTGCATATATGTGTACATATACATATGTGTGTATATATATGTACATATATGTGTCTATTTGTATAAATGTGTGTATGCTTTATTGCATATATATATGTGTGTGTGTGTGCATGTGCATGTATACACATATATATGTATGTGTGTATCTATAAATACCTGGCTAGTGATCCTGCTTTTTCATAATAAAATAAAGTAAAATAATATATGATATAATAAGACAAAACTAAGACAAACATCACAATAGGACAAAAGAACAAATAGAAGAGTCCATAGTATAAAACAAGAAACAGAGTCTCACTTGTTCACACATTCAGAAATACCTTAAAAACACTAAACTGGAAACCATAATGCATACAAAAATGACATGAAGGGTTAAAAGAGAGAAGAAAAATACATCATATATATACTATTAGAAAAATACATTATATCTATTAGACAATATATTATATATTAGTATATACATAAATACATTATTTAAAAGACATTATATATAAGTATTAGGAAAATACATTCTATATATTATCTTATTATTTTCCTTTTAATATATATTTTTAATATGTATGTCTTTTAAATAAAGAAAAAAAGCCCAGATACGACATTATAAGACCAGGAACTTCCAAAGATGCCATTGAGTGTGTGTTCTGTTATCCATCTACTGATGAGAATGCAGCCTACCCTTAAGAGTAGCTTGTTTCCCTTGGAGTGAGACTCCCTTGGAAAAAACTCAATTTCATTTGGAAACGATGATCAATTAGAGATTGTTTCTGGCTTAGAGATGGGGGCATGTGCCCACTTCTCTTCTCAGTTCTAGGATCCCATCTATTGTAATGCCATGCAGACACTGTGTATGCTTCCTCACTCTCTGTGAGTTCATATGTGCATCATTTGTTGATTAAGAGGGTACTGCTTTCTTGACGTCCTCCATCCCCTATAGATCTTAGACTCTTTCTGCCCCCTCTTCCACAGGTTCACTGAGCCCTTTAAGGCTGAGAGTTCCAAGGTCTATCACTCTCAGAACACCTGGCTGTAGATCGCTGTATTTGTTCCCATCAACTGCAGGAGGAATCTTCTCTGAAAATGGCTGAACAAGACTCTGATTCATGAGTATAGCAGAATGACCCTAACAATCATTTTAGTGCTATATTTTGATTTTGGTTTTGGTTTAAAACAGTGGTAACCTTAGGTCTCTTGGATATATAATCTCAGGTTTTTGGTCACCAAGCAGTGTTGCTTATGAGTTCCATCTTGTTGAGTGGTCCTTATGTCAAATCAGATATTGGTTGGTTACTCCCACAAACTGTGTGCTACCATTTCCTTAGGATATCTTGCAGGCAAGACACCATTGTAGATCAAATGTTGGATGGGTGTGCTAGGAGTTTATTAAAAACCAATTGTGAGAA
Source organism: Lophiomys imhausi (assembly GCA_907164525.1). Taxonomy (NCBI): domain Eukaryota; kingdom Metazoa; phylum Chordata; class Mammalia; order Rodentia; family Muridae; genus Lophiomys; species Lophiomys imhausi. The sequence continues at coordinate 11,100,382 of CAJQZJ010032178.1, read as the reverse complement.
TGTTTTTGTTTAATCCCAGGTGGGCGGCTTAAGACACAGGTATAAAGTATTAACTGTCTCATGAGCTAGCAAGGGTGTGGCTTAACCACCTGAGCAAGTTTAACTCTGAAGACTTGGGAGAGAGGAATAAAAAGCCAGAAGCCCATGAGTTCGAGGCTTTCCCCCTCTCTCTCTTCTAATAGATTTAGTGTGTCAGGCTTTATGTTAAGGTCTTAGATCCACTTGGACTTAAGTTTTGTACAAGGTGATAAGTATGGCTCTAATTTCATTCTTTTACATGTCGACATCCAGATAGACCAGCAGCATTTGTTGAAGATGCTGTCCTTTTTTCATTGTATAGTTTTGGCTTCTTTGTCAAAAATTAAGTGACCATAGGTGTGTGAATTCATTTCTTGGTCTTCAGTTCAATTCCATTGATCCACTGGTCTGTTTCTATACCAGTAGTACCATGATGTTTTTATTACTATGGCTCTATAGTGCAACTTGAAATCTGGGATGGTGATACCTCCAGAAGTTTTTTTTTTTTTTTTTTTGTACAGGATTGATTTAGCCATTCTGGGTTTTTTTTTTATTCCATATGAAGTTGAGAATTGTTTTTCCCAGGTCTATAAAGAATTGTGTTGGTATTTTGGTAGGAATTGTATTGAATTTGTATATTGCTTTTGGCAGGATGACCATTTTTATTATATTGATCCTACCTATCCATGAGCATGGGAGATCTTTCCATCTTCTGATGTCCTCTTCAATTTCTTTCGTCAAGGACTTGAAGTTCTTGTCATACAGGTCTTTCACTTGCTTGGTAAGAGTTACCCTCAGGTACTTTATATTATTTTTCGCTATTGTGAATGGTGTTGTTTCCCTAATTTCTTTCTCACCCCATTTATCTTTGAATAAAGAAGGGCTTCCAATTTTTTTGAGTTAATTTTGTATCCAGCCACCTTACTGAAGGAGTTTATCAGTTGTAGTTCACTGGTGGAATTTTTGGGGTCACTTATGTATACGATCATGACATCTGCAAATAGGGATAATTTGACTTCTTCCTTTCTGATTAGTATCCCCTTGAACTCCTTAGTTGTCTTATTTCTCTAGCAAGAACTTCAAGCACTATGTTGAAGACATATGGCCAAAGTGGGCATCCTTGCCTTGTTCCTGAGTTTAGAGGAAATGCTTTAAGTTACTCATTGGCACAAGTGACAACTTCCTGAACAGAACACCAATAGCACAGACTCTAAAACCAACATTCAATAAATGGGACCTTAGGAAACTGAAAAGCTTCTGTAAGGCAATGGACACTGTCATTAGAACAAAATGGAAACCTACAGATTGGGAACAGATCTTTACCAATCCCACATCTGACAGAGGGCTAATATAGATAATTTATAAAGAAATCAAGAAATTAAACTCCAAGAAACCAAATAATCCAATCAAAAAAAATGGGAAACAGAGATAAATAGAGAATTCAAAAAGGAGGAATCTCTAATGTCAGTGAGACATTTGAAGAAATGCTCAACACCTTTAATCATCAGAGAAATGCAACTCAAGATGATGCTGAGATTCCATCTCACACCTCTCAGAATAGCTAAGATCAAAAACTCAAATGCAAGCACATGCTGGCAAGATTGTGAAGAAGGGGGAACACTCCTCCATTGCTGGTGGGAGTGCAAACTTGTACAACAGCTATGGAGATCACTCTGGAGATATCTTAGCAACCTTGGAATAGCCCTAACTCAAGACCCAGCCATATCACTTCTGGGAATCTATCCAAACAATTTCTCACCAAACCACAAGGATATGTCCTCATCTATGTTCATAGCAGCCTTATTTGTAATAGCTAGAAACTGGAAGCAACCCAGATGTCCCTACATTGATGAATGAATAAAAAAAAATTGTGGTACATTTACACAATGGAATACAACTCAGCTATCAGAAACAAGGAAATCATGCAATTCGCAGCCAAATGGATGGAACTAGAAAAGCTCATTCTCAGTGAGCTAACCCAGACTCGGAAAGATGCATATTGCATCTACTCAATTTTTTATGTTTATTTATTATTTTAGGTTATATCTCCATCACAGTACCCTCTTTATTTATTTATTTATTTATTTATCTATTTATTTATTTATTTATTACTTCAGGTTACATCTCCATCATAGTGTCCTCTTTCCACCCTTCCCAGTCCTGCCCTCCCATCCTCTACCCCCATCCCTTCTATCCCACTCTTCTAGAGTGGCTTGTCCCTACATAACAGTCCCCCATCCCAGTTCAGCAGTCATATGAGGGCCAAGAGCCTCCTCATATACTGGGGGCATATAAGGCAGCACCACTAGGGCATAGTGTCTCACTGATAGGAAAAAAAAAGTCTATGTTCATGTTCCCTTTGGTGCATTGGTTGTAGTATAGTTATCCTGTACTATATGGCTAAAATCCGACTATTTGTGAATAGATGCCATGTGCATCCTTCTGAGTCTGGATTAGCTCACTCAGGATGAGCTTCTCTAGTTCCACCCATTTGGATGAAAATTGCATGACTTTGTTGTTTCTGATGGCTGAGTAGTATTCCATTGTGTAGATGAACCACAGTTTTTTAATCCATTCTTCGGTTGAGGGACATCTGAGTTGTTTCCAGTTTCTAGCTCTTACAAATAAGGCTGCTATGAACATAGATGAGGAAACTTCCTGTGATTCGGTGAGGAGTCATTTGGATATATACCCAGAAGTGGTATGGCTGGGTCCCGAGGCAGAGCTAGTCCAAGTTTTCTAAGATATTGCCAGACTGACCTCCATAGTGGTTGCACAAGCCTGCACTCCCACCAGCATTGGAGGAGGGTTCCCCTTTCTCCACACCCTCACCAGCATATGCTGTCATATGAGCTTTTGATCTTAGCCATTCTGACAGGTGTGAGATGGAATCTCAGAGTCTTTTTGAGTTGCATTTCTCTGATGATTAAGGATGCTGAGCATTTCTTCAAGTGTCTTCAGCCATTTAGATTTCCTCCTTTGTGAATTCTCTATTAAGCTCTGTCCCCATTTTTTGATTGCATTATTTGCTTTCTTGGCATTTAATTTCTTGAGTTCTTTGTAAATTATGGATATTAGCCCTCTGTCAGATGTGGGGTTGGTGAAGATCTTTTCCCAATCTGTGTGTTGCCGTTGTGTTCAAATGACTGTCTTTTGCCTTACAGAAGCTTTTCCATTTCCTGAGGTCCCATTTATTGATTGTTGGTCTTATATCCTGAGCTGTTGGTGTTCTGTTCAGGAAGTTGTCAACAGTACCCTCTTTCAACCCCTCCCAGTCCTGCCCTCCCACCCTCTACCCCCATCCCTTCCATACCACTCCTCCAGAGTGGAGTATCCCTACATATCAGTCCCCCATCCCAGTTCAGCAGTGATATGAGGGCCAAGAGCCTCCTCGTACACTGGGAGCCTACAAGGCAGCCCCACTAGGACAAAGTATCTCATTGACAGGTAACAAAGTCTATGTTCCTGTTCCCTTTGGTGCATTGGCTGTAGCATAGTTATCCTGTACTATATGGCTAAAATCCGATTATAAGTGAATAGATGCCATATGCATCCTTCTGAGTATTCTATAAATATCTGGTAGGTCCATTTTTTATAACATCAGTTGATCTATCATTTCTTTGTTAAGTTTTTGTCTAGATGATTTGTCTATTGGCAAGAGCAGGAAATTGAAATCTTCCACATTCAGAGCATGAGACTCAATATGCAATTTAAGCTGTAGTAGTACAGTTTTATAAACCTGGGTCCCCCAGTGTTTGCTACATAGATGTGAAGAATTGCAATGTTCTCTTGGTGATTTTTTTTCTTTGATGAGTTTGTAGTATTCTTTCCTATCTCATTTGATTAGTTTTGGTTTGAAGTCTATTCTGTCAGATATTTGAAAGGTTATACTTCTTTGGTCCATATGTTTGGAATATCTTTTTCCATCATTTCACCTTTGTCTGTCCTTGATAATAAGGTGTGTTTCTTGTATTCAACAGAAAGACATTTCTTGATTTTGCAATCATTCTGTTAGTCTATGTTTTTTTATTGGGGAATTGAGAACATTGATGTTGACAGATATCAATGAGCAGTGTTTGTTCATTCCTGTTATTTTGTTGTGGTGGTGGTGGTGGAGGTGGTGGTGATGGGGTGTGTGTGTGTGTGTGTGTGTGTGTGTGTGTTTCCCTTTTTTGATCTGATGTTAACTGGGCCTATTTATTTCTTGTGTTTCCTTGGGTGTGATTAACCTCTTTAAGTTGGAGTTTTCCTTCTACTACCTTCTGTAGGGTTGAATTTGTAGATAGAGATTACTTAAATTTGGGTTTATCACGGAGTGTCTTATTTTCTCTATCTATGGTGATTGAAAGTTTTACTGGGTATAGTAGTCTGGGCTGGCCATTTGTGTATTTTAGAATCTTTAGAACATCTTTCCAGGCCCTGGCTTTTAGTCTCCAATAAAAAGTCAGAGATTATTGTAGTAGGTCTGTGTTTATATGATAGTTGGTCTTTTCCCCTTTTTCCCCTGTGAAATTTTCTTCCATGATTGTGTTGAAAATATTTTCTGTGCCTTTGTCCTGGATTTCTTCTCATCCTCTATTCTTGTCATTCTTCAATTTGGTCTTTTTATATTGTACCAGATTTTCTGTATATCTTGTTCCAGGAGTTTTTTTAGATTTAACATTTAGTTTGACCAAGGTATCCATTTATTCTATTATATCTTCTATCATATTGTGCCTGAGGTTTCCTCTTCCATCTCTTGTTGGTGAGGCTTTCCTCTGAGATTCCTGTTCAAGTTTCTAAATTTTTCATTTCCATATTTCCCACAGTTTGGATTTTCTTTATTGATTTTATTTCCACTTTCATGTCTTGAACTAGTTTGTTCATTTCTTTCCACTGTTTGTTTGTGTTTTCATAGATATCTTTAAGGTATTTATTCATTTCCTCTTCAAGGAGCTGTATCATATTCATTAAGTCTATTTTAAAGTCTTTTACTTGTGCTTCAACGATGTTGAAACACACAGAGCCAGCTGTGGTAGAGTTGCCCAGGTCTAGTGGAATCTATGTTTCAGGTTTTCGAGGATTGTATGTCCTGGTATCTGATCTTGTTTTTGTTGGGTAGGTATTTTGGTCCTTAGCCTCTGTTGCCCTCTTTGATTCTTAGGTGGTGGCTGTGTGTTGCCTTGTTAGAAATTATTCTGGGATCCTGATATGTGTGGCTACTGGGAGTTCTGGGTAAAATGTGTTTCCATGTGTTGGGATCTGACATTGACGACTGGGGATGGATTAGGAGAAGGACAAGCAAAAGGAGCCCTCAGGAGGAAGGAACTCAGATTCCACCAGAATCTACTTAGTCCCCTGAGAATGGAGACAGAAAGTGAGGAGAGGCTACAATTGGTAGTCTGCTATGTGGCTTGGAATGAATGAGACTGAGGAGGGGATTTGCATTTGGAGGACAGGAGGGAGGGTGAAGATCTGAAGTTCTACTACATGTTTCCCTGACATACTTGTTTCTCTGGAAGGCTTGGCTAGCGAGTTCTCAGAGAATGTCTGCTGGGCGTTGGGGCTGAAATAAGAGGGTGAGTGGGGAGAAAGGCTGGAGGAGAAGATGGCATGATCCACTGGAGAGGGGGCAGAGAAGAAGGAAAGGATGTAGAAAGTTGTCTGCTATAGAGATGGGGGTGAGACTAACGGGTTGGATTTAGAGGAGATGAGAGATATCCACAGTTAGCTTACCTGCTTCCCTGGCTAGAGTGGCCTGTGGGCTCCCAGGGAACACCTGCTGGAATTGGGAGCTGGAATAAATTGATGAGAGAGGGAAGAAAGGTTGGAGGGGAAGATCTAGGTGATCCACTGGAGATGGGAGTAGGGGTTACAGAGAATTTTGAGGTGCCTGATATGGGTTCTGGGAACCAACTCATGTCCTCTGTAAGAACAGCATGTATTCATAACCTCTGAGCCATCTCTCCAGCTGTTTTTTTTTTAATAAGGTTGGCATGTATCTGTGCAATCAGCAGTTTCTCTACTATATTCCCAAGTCACTCTGATGCTCTGCTCAGGTCTTCCTGTAAAATAGCTGCTGTTTACTTCTAAGGAGGTCAGCCTCCTGAAGCTCTATGTAATCCTTAGATGCTGACAAGTACCTCAACTGGTCCCACAGTCTGTGTCTGTGTGTCCCTCAGACATTACATGCTGCCCAACATTGTGTGACCCTTAGGCACTGGTGGGCACTTCACAAGCTGTCCACTATTCTGTATATCCCTAAGATACCAATGGATACCACACATAATGTCCACCATTCTGTATAATCTTTCTATGGACACCCTACATCCTACTCACTATTCTGTATTACACTAAACCATGCCCATCAGGAAGCTTAAACCCTCACAGTCCATCTGACCACATCATATAGGAGTCTGTGTGAGTATGAATTCTGCACAAATATCTTTGGTTGTTAATTGGAGAGATGCATGGTTTGAGTAAAGAGGAATATTCTCCAGCGTGCACAATGCTGTCTCATGAGTTGGTCCTCTTTGCTCTGGCTGGGTGTTAGTATCTAAGAGGAGAACATATAAAATAAGGTATCCTCATAGTCTAACAGGAGAACATATAAAATAAGGTATCCTCATAGTGGCTGCAAATATGCATCTCTACTGGATGCATACAAGACTCTGGACCTCTCTGAGGCTGGAGTAGAAGGGAATCCAAGGTTCAAGTTTGTACCTTGAGGCTTCCAAACTAAGTATCAGTGCTACTCAGCATCTGCCATCTCAATGCAATGCCACAAATATCCTGTCACCTTAAACTAAGAACTTCACTCACTTTAGTTAAAGGAAAACAAGTCTTACCACATGAACTGGAGATTAGATGAGATAATGCTAGCCAATTCTTAGTATTTAATAAGGTAATTAATACAACTTAAAACTCTGAACACTAGCACAAAACAGATAAGGTGACTATAAATGGAAAAACCTTTAAGGTATAATGCTAAACAGCATTGATCAATAATGTCCAACATGAAAACGCAAATCCCAGGCGGGCAGAGGGCTGCCTATAACCACCAAGTGACCAAGGATGACATTTGTCAACTTCAGTCCACCCTGTTCCTACACACATATGAATGTGCATACATATACACATGCCACACACAAACTAAATAAATAAATACCAAATGTGAGAAAGGATATGAGGAAAATGAGCCCTTACACGTTGTTGATGGAAATCAGTAGAGTGAGTCCTCAAAACACTAACAATAGAATGGCCATCTGATCCAACTTGTGAGTGCTCACATGAAGGAAATGAAGTCAGCATACAGAAGAGAGGCATACATACCCATGAACTACCTCATGCTTCACAGGAGCCAAGGTATAGAATACACTTAAGTGCCCATCAGCAGCACAATGGGGAAAGAAATAACAACACACAGTTGCAATTTCATTTTGTTCAGCCATAAAGACAGAATTGTGTCATTTGCAAGAAAATGGTTGGAAGCCGGGGACATCATATTTCTCAGCTAAACACAGGAAAATACCTTGTGTGTTCTCTCATATGTGGAAATTATATATATATAACAGGGTCTGTTATGGAAGAGAAAGGACCCAAAGAGATGGGGAAAAAAAGAGGGTAAGAGAGAGTTGAGGGAGGGTAGATATAACCGATCACAATATCTGTGTGTATAGAAATGTCACAGAGAAACTCAGTAATTTATAGAACTAATAGACACTAAGTATAATTTTAAAAGAAAATAGAGGGAAGGCTGTATGCAGCGTACCCTTATAATATACTAGTATGGTGCTTTGAATAGGTATGGCCCCATAGACTCCTGGGTTTGAATGTTTGGCCCATACAGAGTGACACTATTAGAAGGTATAGTCTAATTGGACTGGGTGTGGCTTTATTGGAGGAAGTGTGTCACTGTGCAGTTGAGATTTGAGGTCTCTTATATGTCCAAAATACTCCCAGTATGACACACAGTCTCTTTCTGCTGCCTCCAGATCAAGATGTAGAACTCTCAGCTCTTCCAGCACCATGTCTGCCTGCATGTTGTCATGTTTCCCACCATGATGATAAAACCTCTGGAACTGTAAGCCAGCCCTAATTAAATGTTTTCCTTTATAAGAGTTGCCATAGTCATAGTATTCCTTCACAGCAATGAACTCCTAAGACAAATAGCTTTCATTCTATTATAGTGTAAACAGTACAGAAATACACAATAAGAGCCAACATCCACCTGCCTTATCCCTTTGCACCCAGTTATTGGCTGCAAAAGACCATCTTTAAGGCACAGCTTTGGAGCCTCCAAAACCTTTCCTGTACTCAAATGTAATTGTCCATTTCTAGTCTTGTATAAAGTTTTAGAAAATATTGGGGAAAATAAATGCTTCATATGTTTTAAAGAAATAAAAAGTATCCCCAGCTTCAGGCAAACTATGCTTCAAGCAGAAGGGGGAGGGCACTCAATTTTCATTCATTCGTTGTGTGTCCCACATGCAGGATAAAGAGTAGAAGGTAAAGCCAATGCCACTTGGTGATGTGGGACATAAGTTTCTATGTCCAAGATTATTCATAATGATCTCAGCTAATCTCAGAAACTAAGCAAGGTTGGACCTGGTTAGTACTTGGATGGAGATATGGCAGGAATTTCATGGTCATGAAAAATAAGTTGGTAATAAAAGATGAGGCAACAAATTAAAAGTTCAGACTGTACACTGTGAGGAGTGTTAGATGTCAAAATGAAAGCAGCTTGGTTCCAGTTAGCTAGACTCCAGCTTTAAATCAACATGTGACTGGATGCAATGCAACAGGTGAAAAAGTTAATTTGGTGGTTTGGGCAGGGGCTTGTTTTTTATATAGGGTCTCACTCTGCAGCCCGAGCTGGCCTTAAACTCATAACAATCCTCTTATCAGGACCCACCACACACTGAGATTACAGGTGTAAGCCATCGCGCTCAGGTGTAATTTTCTTCAGCCTGATTCTTACAGATTCTAGAAAGGTTATAAATCTTAGTTATGCAGTAAGGTCCAGCTCAGCAACACAGTAGTATTTCTAACTTCCATTAAGTGTGGTTGTCAGCAGGGTGTGCATGCCACTTTTTCAACTGTAGTCACATATCACATATTGTACCAAATAGATCTGTAGAATGTGATTTTTATCAATGCCTTTTCCATGTAAATAGTCCCTTAAAAATATGGAGATCTATGAAACAATATAATCAAAAGATTTTTTTTCTGTTTTTGAGACATGGCTTGAACTCTATATGTAATTCATAATAGCCTTGAACTCATGGTCCTCCTACCTCAATATCCCAAGTGTTAGAATTATGGGCATGTACTACCACACCTGGATTAATAAAAATTATTCTATGAACACAAATACACAATGATTTATATGTTTATAAATTATAGAAATATATGCAATAACAAAATGATTACAGGTAGATGAACATCAGAATGATACTACTTCTAAGACTGGTAATGTTTTATTAAGTATAAAAAATTTTTATTTATTTATTTTAGAGATTGATGTATTACTTATATGTATGTATGTGTGCCAGCATAAGTATACATGGACCATGAGAGTGCAGGTGCCTACAGCAGCCAGAATAAAGAGTCAGATCCCCTGAACCTGAAGTTACAGACCATCATGAGCCTCCATGTGGAAATCAAGTGTGGGCCCTCTGTGAAAACAGTAAATATTCTTAACATTGAATCACATCTACAGCCCCCCAAAATAATTTTATTTTAAATTTACAAGCTTACTCAACTAAATTATCTGAAATCACTTGGAAATATCATATTTATCTGTAGGTGGAAATACCTACAAAATACTGAGGATATGAGGGAGATTTGTCTCTGCTTCAGGATACCAAATTCTGGAAAATTAAGTCCAATAATTTGAATTTATCCCCTCCAAAACTCACTTTGAAATTTAATTGATGGTGTAACAGGATTAAGTGGTGTATCAGGAAATAATGTGCCCATAAGGGTTCCACCCATTACAAAAAGGTGAGCCTGGTTCCTCTCATTTTCTCTCATCATCTATTGACCCTTGCATCTAATTCCATCTAATAAAGCAGACAAATGGTCTTTACCTGAGACTGGCACTTTGATACTAGTTGGTACTTCCCACCTTTTAAAACTTCGACCAACACTGTGAGTGTTGAGCCCTTATAAATTACCCAGGCCAAAGTATTCTGTAACAGCAAATATATATATATATATATATATATATATATATATAGAGAGAGAGAGAGAGAGAGAGAGAGAGCAAAGTTCTCTGCTAGTGTCAGAAACACATTTGACTGGTCAAATGCAATTGCATTCTTCTTTCTAAAAAGCTATCATTGCTAACAAAAGAATATGTACTTTAAAAGTGTCTCTATTTACATGGCTGTGGTTCCTGGAATTGCAATCTGTAGGATGTGTGAATGTGATGTGTTGTGAACATGTCTAAAACAATCTTGATCTTTAATCATGAGATCTCCAGGTAATAACTTGGGCTTGGGTCTGTTAATGTAAGCAATCAGTGTCTCCCCACACCTGACCCAGGTCTATTCCATTGAATCTAATTCTTCCCATATATCTGAAATGCTCCATGAACAAATCTAAGCTAAGATGTAGGGAAAGAAATATTTCTGAGAACTCAATTTAAATGCCGTGTGCTATGACATAATTTGAGATGTGGAACACTGCTATAATATAAAAATATAAGAGTGATATAAGTAGGCTGTGGGGGGGGGAGCCTTTCAAGTTGACCTCTGCAAGGAATTGAAAACTATTTCAGGCCAGAGGCAGAGAGAATTCTTCAAGAAGAGAAAAGAAAATGTGAGGAAAATCCAATTCTCTCTGTCAGAATGGACCCACTTTGAATGCAATCATGTTGGCTTTGCTGGAAGTCTGTCATTTCAGGGAGCTCCACAGCATTAGTTACAGCCATATTAATTTTCTCAGAAACACACATATTAAAAGTAAAAAATTATCAAGACAGAGGCAACTCATGTTTATTACAGTTTTTTAACACTCCAAAGATAATAACTAAAAACCAGTGAAGCCTAGACACTCTCCTTCCTTAGAAATTTGTGTGGTCACTTGAATTAAAAGTTCACAGCAAATGCTTACAGACAGGAGCATAGCATAACTGTCCTCTGAGAACCTCCATGCAGCAGACTATCCAAACAGATGCAAAGACTCACTGTGAAACATTAGGCGAAGTAGGGAGGGGGGGGGCAGGTGTTTGGTGGAAGAATGGGAGGAATGATAGAAAGACTTGGAGGAGACAAGAACTCCACAAGAAGATCAACAGAGACAACTAACCTAGGCTCATGGGGGCTCACAGGGACTGAAGCACCAATCAAAGAGCATGCATGAAATGTACCTAGGCCCCCTACACATATGTAAAAGATGGGCAGCTTGGTCAACATGTGGGTCCCCTACCAAGTGGAGCAGGGGCTGTCTCTGACATGGACTCTGTTGTCTGCTTTTTGACCACTTTCCCCCTAACAGGGAAGAGGACATGCTCAATTCTGATGTTACTCAATGTGCTGGGATGGGTTGGTATGGGGGGACCTTTTCTGAGAGGAGGGGTGATAGTGGGAAGGAGACAGGAGGATGGGACCCAGAGGAGGAGAGGGAGGACACTACAAATGGGACAGAACATGAATAAATAAATAAACTTAGTTTAAAAAATAATTGTTTTAAGTTCATGGTAAGCAGTTAAGAATTGAGAGAAGGGCTGAAGAGATGGCTCAGCGGTTAAGAGCACTAGCTGCTCTTCCAGAGGTCCTGAGTTTAATTCCCAGCAACCACATGGTGGCTCACAACCACCCACAACTGTGATCTGATGCCCTCTTCTGGTTGCAGATGTTCATGCAGATAAAGAACCCACACATAAAATAAATAAATAAATCTTTAAAAAAAAAAAAAAGAATTGAGAGAAAATAGCAGAGAGAGTTAATAACCCCAGAAATCCAACATCACTGCCTCAAATCCAAAAGAAAATGAAATGGCTCTATTTTCTCCACATTGTCCCCCAATACAATCCAAGTCCCACACCTGATTTCCACACATGAGATTGCTTCTAACAACAATGTTATTGTCCTTCTGGTTTCCAACTGTCACAATCCTATTTCTAAAGCACAGGCACTAAGAATCAGATGGAGGCACACTGAATATTATCCAAGAAGCCATAAATGACAAAAAAAAAAAAACCACCAGACATTCCAGCCGTGACAGGTGACAGCACTAGAAAGAGGAGGGCAGTTGAGAACATGTGTTTAGTATCTGCCCCCAGTCAGACTGGGGCACTGCCCATTACAAGCTGTGTGACACTGAACCCATCTGGTCCAGCTCACAGCTTCAGCTTCGGCCTCAGTAAAGGGAAGTTAAAGAGGCAAGGAATAGTTTCAAAAAATAAGAAGAAATTGTTTAAGCCCTGACTTTATTTAAAATAGAGCAACAAATCTCCTGTGTTTTAAACCCCTAAGGCTTATTTTAAAACTCACATATTTCTCCTCATACTCACTTTTTCTTGACATTATACCTAACACGTTTCTTTACTCAGATATGAAATAAATGTCTTTCTTGAAGCTTTGAGGCATTAGATTCCGTCTGTCTACACCACACCAGAAGCAAGTGTCTCAAACTCTGCCCCTAGAAATGTGAAAGCATCAAAGATCACAGATATGGGGAGTGTACGCTGGGAAACCATCTGCTTCATGCTTTCTTAAACCCAGAATGCTATAGAAAGCTGTCACACGGCCTCTGACAAGCCATTAAATTCGACAGTAGACCTCCAGTTTGTGTCAGTTCTGCGTTTCCCAAACCAGAGTCCTTTCTGTGGATTCAAACCTACTTTAATGATAGACACCCTTTTTGTTTGTTTGTTTGTTTGACTGACTACTCTTTCAGAGGTCCTGAGTTCAATTCCCAGCAATGACATGGTGGCTTACAACTCTCCACAATGAAATCTGGAGCCCTCTTCTGGCCTGCAGGCATACCTGCAGACAGAACACTGTAAACATAATAAATAAATAAATCTTTACAACAACAACAAAAAAGAAATAACACACATCGAACCTCAAGATGTCTGTGGCTTTTAGGCTCTGTCTTCTGTGCAAAGAGAATTATATATGTGCCCCAAAGTGCCAAGAGAAAAGGTAATAATTAAGATGTCATGAAACTCATAGACAACTAATGTTAAGGACTACTAGAGCGTTAGCCCTATACCAAAAAAGAAGTTATAATTGGCATTATGAGAAGACAAAGGAGGAGGAGGAGGAGGAGGAGGAGGAGGAGGAGGAGGAGGAGGAG